>JAQZBX010078538.1:0-14110 GCA_029593785.1 Cabassous unicinctus
CCAGGAGCCGAGGTGGCGCAGATGGCTAGAACACCTCTCTCCTACATCGGAGGTCTTCAGGATCGAATCCTGGTGAAGACTGGAGGAGGAGGATGAGAAGAGATGAAACAGGCACAGAGAATTGCCCAGCGAATGGACACAAAACAGCAAATGGGGAAGAGGGGGTTTAAAATGGATCAAGTAAATAAATAAATCTTTGAAAAAAAAAAAAACTTCTATGTTGTTTAAGCTTCTATAATTTAGGGACATTTTGTTATAGCAGCTGAATTCTCATATTCATATATGTGTGCTTCTCTATATAGATACATATATACATATATACACTCACACACACACTCACAGTCATATAGAAAGATTATTTGAAACATATGTATATCAAAGGTTAGCTTGGTTAATTCTGGAAGGGTGCTATCAGGGTTTCTTTTGTTTTTGTCTTTGTTTTCCTTCTTGACTCTTTGCTGTAATCTGAATTTTTTCTTTGAGCGTGTGTTATTTCAAAACTCAACAAAAATAAAGAAAAGTCTATAGAAAGAAAGGGTTTTATAAATAGATCCTACTGTTTAATTCACCGCCATTTGCTTCAAATATGCCTCCGAGGTCATACACACACAGACTTAGAGTTTATGACATATTAGGCTTTGTTTCCTATGAGTTATGCAACATTTTTAGATGTTCTTTTCATTGAACAGAATGTCTTGGAGATGGTTCTATCACTATGTACAGGGTCACCTCATTTCCTGTAAGCAACACAAAGCACCCCCTAGCTGGGCATGCCAAGGCTTACTGAACTGCCCCTGTTGATGAACATTGGCACTGTTTCCATCCTAAGCTACTGAAAGTGATACAATGAACATCCCCATCCTGCCTCTCTGTGCTTCCGTGTAAAGCTTTGGAATCGAACAAATGTGGGTCCTAATCTGACTCCCCTGCTTATTTGCTGTGTGACTCAGACAGCTTTCTGTGCATGTCTAAGTCTTTGCCTCCTCACAGAGACTATAATGATGCCTGATGCATAACATTATTTAAAGACTATTAACAACTAAAATGTACCACCTGTTAACTGTGTGCCACATACTTTTCTAAGTGTTTCCCACAAATTAACTAATTTAATCATCATGAGAGAGTGACACAAGATAATGCTTAGTCAGCTGCCCTGGAGGTTTTCTGGAAGTTTCTGGCTTTCAGACAACCAGCATGAAGTCTTCTGGCTAAACCTTCATATGGAACCCTTCCACAGACTTAGAGTTGGTGGGACACGTGGACCTCATAAAGTACAAACATCCTCTGTGGCCAATTGTTTAATGGACACACATTCCTCCCATCCCTGATCCATGCCCCTTTGCAAAGTGACTTTGCAATTCCTCCCACCTAAGGCACAGTCTGTTCTGTTTCTCCACCCCCCGGAATCTGAGTGGGCCTCATGACTTGTTTTGACCAATAGTCTGTGGCAGAAGTGACATCATGTGGTTTCCAGGGCCTAGCCCTCAAAAGACTGAAAAGTCTCTTGGACTTTTATGTAAGGAGTATGTCTAGCCTTCTAGAGAAAGAGTGTCCACATGGGGGAAGAACATGGGCATCCCAGCCAACAATCAGCACCCACTGCCAGCCGTGTGGGTGAGGCCACGTTGGGTTGCTCAGCCCAGTGACCCTCCAGGGGACTGCAGCTGCATGGAGGACCCAGGTGACACCAGCAGAGGAAGCTGTCCAGCCAACCCACAGAAACATGAGAAAGTATTATTTTAACCCACTAAGTCTGGGAGTGGTTTATTATGCAGCAATAGGAAACGGATACCTTCTCTATTACTGAAAAGGGAATGTTCTGTCTTTCAGCTTGTAGGGGGCACCATTGGTTGTCTTCCCAGCATGCATTCCCCCAATATGTCTCAATTACTCCTCTTTCCTCATTAAAAAAAAAAAGCCAATATTACTCAAGAAAAGTTGGCCCCATCTCTGTTCTAGGAATGCAATCACAGGGAGCAAAGGAATCCAGCCTAGCAGGTCAGTGCATGGCACACCCCTGATGTCTCAGTCAGTTCTCCCTTACTATGTCCTGCTAACAAACAACCTCACAATCTGGTCCGGTTCTCTTTTACATGAATGTCTACTGAGGGTCTGCTGTGGTTCTGCCCCCCCACGTTGTCTTTATCCAGGACTCAGGCCGAGGGAGCAGGCCCTGTGTGGGAGATGCCATTCTTGGACACAGGGAAAAAGGGAAAAGGCTGAACCAGGCAACGGCTCTTAAACTTGCTGCTCACCTGTGGCGTAGGTAACTTCTGCTCACATTCCATTTGGCCAAAGCAAATCACGCCGCCAGCCTCTAGGCACTGGGATGAGGAAAAACACCCTCCCATGGAGAAGCACTGCAAATTAAATAGCCATGGGCTAGAAGAAACAGTCTGGAATGATCCACCTCATCTGGCTACAAATATTGGTCCTAGGGTGGGCCCATGGTCTACACTGGCCTAGTCAGCTGAAGAGAAGGATTTTTATTCCACAGCTGGGAGGAAGGTTGTCTCTCTCTTACTCTACCTGCAGACAAGAAGGATGCTTGCAGCCACTGTCACTGGCAGCCATCTTGTGACCCTGAGGCAGTACCAATCTGAGGCCAAAGTCGACACATAAAATAGACGAAACGAGAGAATCAGAGAAAGAGAGTTGGACTCCTTATCATTCTGTGCTGGGAAACCACCAATCATATTCCCAGAGGCTTCCTCTAATGTATGACAATAATTTTTCTTTTTTAAAGACAGATTCAGTTGAAGTTCCTGTTACTTGCAGCCAAAAGAATCCTCACTGATGAAAGCTCTGAGGAGAGCTCCAATGTGTTCATGTCAAATAGGCCCCTGTCATCAGAATCTGTTCAGACTCATAATAGGGATTGTTTGACATTAAACAATTGCTAGACTTGGTCTACTTTGAACAGGCATAAAAGGTGTGAAGCAGGAAAGGATCAACTCTCAGGGAGAGATTCAGTAAAGCACACACAGTCAGGACATCAGAGGTGTAGACCATTAAAGTAAAAGCAAAGAGAGGCAGGGAACCCTAACCCTAACCATAAAAAATTTTTTAAAAAAGAGAGGCAGGCCAAGGGCAAACATAGATGATCTGTTCATTAAAATGCATTAGGGTACAAGTAATCAAGATGATGACTTAAATTGGGCTAACAGGAAGGAAATGACTACCTCAAGAGGCAGAGAATTTAGAGATGGGGAAGACTTTGGGGCTGCCTCTTGCAGAGACACATGGACATCCTTCCCAACTCTCAGCCCTGACATTTTGCTGCTGGTTTCCTTCTGGCTGGGGGCCAAGAGGCTCCAGAGTTTCAGGTGTCAACCAGACAGTGTCACGTCCAGGGGAATGGGATCAAGAAAACTCTTTCAGGAGGCTTGCCTTCTAGGTTCACTGGTCAGAATCAGGCCATGTGCCCCTTCCCGAGCCAGTCACTGGCAAAGGCCTAAAGACGGAAAGTCTGGGCCACAGGCACAGGGGTGAAGAAGGCCACTTGTGTCATAGAGAAGAGGGTTTGAGCCACATGCCACCTTCAGTGCCTGTCTGACCTCGGCGTGCCACTTAACCTCTCTGAGCCTGAGTTGCATCATATGAAGTGGGACACTAAGCCCACGTCACCTGGCTGCTGGGGTTAAAAATGGGACTAACTCCTATGAAATCCACTTAAACACAGCAGTCAAGGCCAGGGAAGCCCACACTGACCAGAAGGGACCCCTAGGGAGGGTAAGAGGACTGCCAGATTGGCAAGACACCACAGAAATTGTCGGAAGGAAGAGAAACTTTAGGACCAGATGACAGCCAGGATTGATCTAGCAAGCCAACCCCAACTGCTCGGCTGTACAGCATTTAGGATTCTAAGGCCTTACCTGGGCTCAGTGGGACAGAACGCTGTAATTCATCAATAACACCTGCCATTGACTGGAGCTGGAGGAGTGAGGGTACACATGCCAACTGTTTTTCTCTCTTGGATTATAGGGCAAGCCCTTCAGCAGGAGTTAGGTTGGCCATGAAAGCTGAGAAAAGGGAAACTGGGAGCAAATGTTTGCAGTATCTGTGGGGCACCTTTCAAGGGACCAGAGCCTCAGCTGGTGCTCACCTATATCCTGGCCTCCTCTCCTTCAGGGCACCCACAGGATTATACTTCCCTGCCCTCCTGTAATTGGGGGACAGGCATGTGACTAATTCTGGCCAATGGGTTGGGAGCAGAAGTGACATTTAATGGACAATCTGAGACCTCCCATATCTCTTCCTCTGCTGCAGAGATCCAAGAAGCACCTACTGAGATAAAGGAGCCATAAGACAAAGCAACCAAGACCACAGACCCACCACATGAAGGACAGCTGTCCCAAAGGATCTTCTGAAACTTCAGCAGGCTTTGTGTGCATGAGAAATCACCTTTTGATTGCTAATCCACTGAGACTTGGGTATTGATTGTTACCACAGAAAAACTCAGCATAGCCTGACTAATACACTTGACCAGCATGGACTTCAGTGATTTCTGGTCCTGCAAGGCATCAGATGAATCAATGGACAGATGGCAGTCTGATGCCTTCAGACATTAAATTCTCCCAACTCCAATTATTCTAGTTCCATACTTATCAAATGCTTTCTAATTCCCTTTTCACTTTGCTTAGAAGGAGAGAATAAGGTTATCATTTGGACAAGAGGATGTTCCCTGAGATTCATTTGTTCATTCACTGTTCATTCAAAAATCATTCTAGGGGGACAGATGTGGCTCAAATGGTTGGGCGTCCATCTCCCATATGGAGGGACCTGGGTTCGATCCCCAGGACCTCCCAGTAAAAAAATAAAAATAAAAATAAAAAATGAAAAATAAATAAAAATTTAAAAAATCATTCTAGAGCATTTGGCTTTCATTTGGAGGAGGCCAAGGTGCATCTTCCTTCAGTCATCCCACATCCAGGTTCATCCAGCACCAGCCACCTCTGCCACTGCCCCAGTTTGACCCTAATGAGGTAAAAGTCATGTACCTGAAGTGCACCACTGGGGAAGTCAGTGTCACATCTGCCCTGGCCCCCAAGATCAACCCCCTGGGTCTGTCTGAAAAAAAAATGTTGGTGATGACATGGCCAAGACTACTGGTAGATAGAAGGGTCTAAGGATTATGGTGAAACTGACCATTCAAAACAGGCAGGCCCAGACTGAGGTGATACCTTCTACTTCTGCCCTGATCATCAAAGCCCTCAAGTAATCACCCAGAGAGAGAAAGAAGCAGCAGAAAATAATTAAGCCCTGTGGAAATATCACTTTTGATGAAATTGTCAACATTGCCCTACAGATGCGACACTGATATTTAACCAGAGAACTCTCTGGAACCGTTGAAGAGATCCTTGGGACTGCCCAGTCTTTGGGCTGCAATGTTGATGGCCATTACCTTTATGATATCATAGAAGATATCAGCAGTGGTGCGGTGGATTGCCCAGCTAGTAGAACTATAAAGGAAAATATTTCAGCAAAGGATCATTTAACAACAAGAAAATAAAATCATTCTAGAGCATTGTAGCAGACACTGTCACCTGTTTAGTCAATATATAACCACTCTACCTTTTTGCAATGCCCCCCACCCTTTTGCAGCATCCATCTCAGATACCTAATGAGGGAAGATGATACTATCTCAGGGGCACGTCCCAATTCATACACTAGGTTTCTGTGACTGCCACAAGGAGGAAAATACAAGAGTGCACACGTCTGTGAGCACTTAGAGGCTGATCGAGCTGGGGGGTGGGGAGGGGGGGTGTAAAGACATTGCTCTGAAATCATGACACTGAAGCCAAAATAGGAAGCATGACTGACTGTAAGAAGAACTAATGTTCACTGAGCCCTAACCCTGTGCCACCCATTGATGTCTGTAGAACAGTCAGAAGTGGCATTGCCTTTTGTGACCAAGCCTCGGAAGCCACATGGCATCCCTTCTGCCACAATCTCCCAATCAAGCAGTTCCAAGCCCGTCCAGATTCAGGGGAGGAGACAGAGATTCCGTCTCTCTACGGAAGGAGCATCAGATAACTTGAAGACACTTTTTAAAACCATCCCAAACTTAGTACGCAAACCAGCAATTGTCTTTTTATGCTCACAGTTCCATGGGTCAGAGATTCCGTCAGGGCCCAGCAGGGATAGCGTGTCTCTGCCTCGATGTCTGGGCCTTTACCCGGAAAGACTCCAATGACTGGTGGAGTCTCAAGGCTGGGGGCTGGAAACATCTGGAGGCTTCTTCACTCACAGGGCTGGCTCCTGGGCTTGGGATGACTCTGTCATCCAGAGCCTCTAAACATAGCCTGTCCATGTGGCTGGACAGCTCACAGCTTGGCAGCTGGGTTCCCAGAGGAAGTGGCCCTGGAGGAAGCATCTGGAGAGCGAGCGTTCCAGGAGAACCAGGCGGAAGCTGCATGTCTTTTTTTTTTTTTTTTTAATTGATCTATAATTTACATACCTTATAAATCACCCATTTAAAGTGTATAAATTTAAAGTGTGTAACTCAATGGTTTTTAGTATATTCACAAAGTCATGCAACCATCACCACAATCAATTTTAGCACACTTACACTACCCCAGAAAGAAAGCCCATACCCACTAGCAGTCACTCTCCATTTTCCCCAAATGCCCTCCTCCCAAGCCCTAGGCAACCACCAATATATTTTCTGTCTATAGATTTGCCTGCTCTGGATAACTCATTTAAGTGGAATGATACACTATATTGTCTTTTGTGACTTGCTTCTGTCACTTAGCATGTTTCCAAGATTCATCCATGTTGGAGTATGTATCAGTACTTTATTCCTTTTTATTGTCAAATAATATTCCATTGTATAAATATTTATTAATTAGTTCATAAAATTTGAGGAGGTTACACATTTTGCTATTATGAATGTCTGCTGTGAATATTCATGTACAAGTGTTTGTTTTGACATGTGTAGCAGTTTGATATTATTTATGAATTCCAAAAATAGATATTGAATTATGTTTGTGAACTGGTCTTTTCCTCTGGGCATATTAGATTATATTAGATTCAGAAATTTCACCTTTACTTGACTGGGCCACAGTCGGTAGGACGTTGAGTCCCGTTGGTGGGCGGGGACTCACAGGAAAGGAAGTTTCGAGTTTTAAAGCTGGAGCCCCGGGAAGTAAGCACACAGAGGAGCAGGGCAGCTGAGCCCAGTGAGAATCGAGCCCTGGGGAGAGAGACAGAGCCGGTTGCCTGATAGTCTACAGCTGGCCTTGTGGAGAGAGCAGGGCCGCCGAGCCCAGAGAGAAACAAGCCCCGGGAAGAAGAGGAACCCAGGAAGCCTGAACTCTTGGCAGACGTCAGCAGCCATCTTGCTCCAACATGCGGCAACAGACATTTGTGAGGGAAGTAACTTATGCTTTATGGCCTGGTAACTGTAAGCTTCTACCCCCAAATAAATACCCTTTATAAAAGCCATCAGATTTCTGGTATTTTGCATCAGCACCCCTTTGGCTGACTAATACAACATGTTTTCAATTCTTTGGGGTATATACCTAGGAATGGAAATAGAAATATGCTAATTCTATGTTTAACTTTTTGAGGAACTGACAGACTTGTTTTCCAAAGCAAGGGCATCATTTTACATTCTCACCAGCAGTTTATAAGCCTTCCTATTTCTCAACATCCTCACTAATATTTGTTATTATCTGCCTTTTTGATTATAGCTAGAGCATGTGAAATGGTATCTCATGGTTTTGATTTTCATTTCCCTCTTGGCTAATGATGTTGAGAATCTTTGTATGTGTATACTGGCCATTTGTACATTTTCTTTGGAGAAGTATCTAGTGCTCATTTTTCAATTGGGTTGTGTATCTTTTATTATTGAGTTGTAAGAGTCCTTTATATATTCTAGATTCTTATCAGATATATGATTTGAAATTTTTTTCTCCCACTCTGCAGGCTGTCCTTTCACTTTATTGATGTATCATTTGCAGCATAAAATCTTTAAATTTTGATGAAGTCCAGTTTATCTACTTTTTATTTTGACACTTGTGCTCACGGTGTCCTGTCTAAGAAGGCTTTGCTTAACCCAAAGTTACAAAGATTTGCTCCCACATTTCACTCTAAGAGTCTTGTAGTTTTATTTCTTACATTTAGGTCTATGATCCATCTTTTTAAAACTGATTTTTATTTACAAACACTCTATGCTCATCTTCACCCTTTCCCACTTCTCCTGTTAATCCCTAATGTACTTTCTGTCTCTACAAATTAACAATTTCTAGAGATCTCCTATAAGTGACACCATACAATATTTGCCCCTATGTGCCTGGCTTATTTCACTCAGCATAATGCTTTTCAAGTTTCATCATGTTTAAGCATGTCTCAGAACTTCATTTCTTCTTCCTGTCAAACAACATTCCATTGTGTGTATGTACCACATTTTGTTTGTCCATTCATTTGTTGATGGACACTTGGGTTGTTTCCACCTTTTGACTATTGTGAATAATACTGCTATGAACTATGACCCATTTTGAATTAATTTTTCTGTATGGTATGAGACAAAGGCCAAATTTCATTTTCTTGCATGTGGATATCCAGTTGTCCTGGCACCATTTGTTGAAGAGACAAAAATCAATTGACCATAAACATGAGGATTTATTTCTGGAATCTCAATTCTATTTCATTGATCTATATGTCTATCTTTATGCCAGTTGTACTACACAGTCTTAATTATTGTAGCTTTGTAGTAAGTTTTGAAATAAAAAAGTGTGAATCCTCCAACTTTGCTCTTTTTCAGGGTTATTCTGGTTATTCTGAGTCCTTTGTTGTCTTTGTTTCCCAGCAGCTAGGACAAATATCACACAATGGGTTTTTATTGGCCCACAGTTTCAGAGGCTAGAGGGCTTGCTTCCTTCCCGGGTTGGTAGAATTCTGGCTGGCTGGCAATCCTTGAGTTCCTTGGCTTTGCCATCACATGGCAGTGTCTTCACGTTTCTCTTCCATGTTCTGTTGACGTCAGCTTCTTGCTCCTCCACGTGGCTTTTCTTCATAAAGCCTCCAGTCCTAGGACTCAGGCCCAACCTCATTCAGTTGGACCACATCTTAATTAAAAATAGCATCTTCAGAAGGTCCTGTTTCCATAGGGTTCATACCCACAGGACTAGATTAAAATTAAGAACATGTTTTGTTTTGTTTTTCCTGAGGTATATGATTCAACGTACCACACTTGAATTTCCAAATGAATTTTAGGATCTACTTGCCAATTTTTGCAAAGAAGACAGCTAGGATTTTGGTAGGGGTTGCATAGACTCTATAGATCAATATGGGGACATTGTCATCTTAAGCTTCTGATCCATGATCACGGGATATCTTTTCATTTATTTAGGTCTGCTTTAATTTCTTTCAATAACATTTTACAGATTTTTTTCTTTAGATTATAAGGTTTGCACTTCTTTTATTAAATTTATTCCTAAGCAATTTATTCCTGTTGTTGCTGTTGTAATGGAACTGATTTCTTCATTTTATTTTCAGATTATTCATTGTTAGTGTATAGAGATACATTGATTTTTGTATATTGATCTTGTATCCTGCACCCTTGCTGAACTTGTTTATTAGTTCTAATAGGTTTTTAGTGGATTCCTTAGAATTTTTTATATATACAAGATCATGTCATCTGCTAATAGAGATAGTTTTACTTCTTCCTTTTCAATCTGAATCTCTTTTATCAGGTTGAGGAAGTTCCCTTCTAGTCCTAATTTGTTGAGTGTTTTTATCATGAAGGGGAGTTGGATTTTGTCAAATGCTTTTTCTGCATCTATTAAGATGATCCTGTGGTTGTCTTATTTTTCCTTTTCCCTATTGATATGGTGTATTACATTAATTGATTTTTGATGTTAAACCCACCTTGCATTCCTGGGATAAATACCACTTAGTCACGGTGTATAATCCTTTTTATAAGTTGCTGGGTTTGATGTGCTAGTATTTTGTTGAGGATTTTTGTGTCTATCTCCATAGAGATACTGGTCTGCAGTTTTCTTTCCTTGTGATGTCTCTGTGTTGTTTGGGTATTGGGGTAATACTAGCTTCATAGGATGGATTAGGAAGTGTTCCCTCCTTGTTTTAGTTTGCCAGAGGGCTGCTGATGCAAAGTACCAGAAATAGGTTGGCTTTTATAAAGGAGATTTATTTGGGGTGTAAGCTTACAGTTCCAAAGTGAAAAGTCCAAACTGAGGCACCATCAGAGATGCTTTCTCACTAAAGTTAGCTGCCACGTGTTGAAGCAAGATGGCCACCAATCTCTGCCGAGGTTTGAGCTCAGCTGAGGGTAGCCAGGCATAGGGTTGACTCTTTCCGAGCTTCCTATATCAGTCTGGGCTGTTCTGCTTTCTTCCCGCTGTTCCGCTTTCTTCCTGAGTTCAGCTATAAGCTATCAGGCATATAGCAGGACTCGTTTCCTATTGAGTTGCTCTTGGGGCTTTATGCTTAAGCAATCCTCTAGTCCTCTCTCTTACATGGCAAGATCAAACATTGCGGCTTCCTTTTCCTGTGTCTGTCTATCTGTGTGTGTCTCTCTCTGTCTGTTTTTATCAGACACAGCAAGAGGGCGGAGACTTAACCTGAGTCATGCCTCACTGACATAGTCCAATCAATCTCTTTACTTGTTACAGGTCTATTCAGATTTTCTATTTCTCCTTGAGTCCATTTTGGGAGTTTTTGTATTCCTAGAAATGTGTTTATTCATCTAAGTTATTTAATTTGTTTGCAAACAGTTGCTCATAGTATTCCCTTATAATCCTTTTAATTTCTGTAAGGTGTTAAGTGTCTCCTCTTTTATTCCTGATTTTGGTGACTGAAGTCTTCTTTCTCTTTTTCTTGGTCAGTCTAGCTAAAGGTTTTTCCATTTTGCTGATCTTTTCAAAAAACCAACTTTCAATTTCATTGATTTCCTCTATTTTTTTCTATTCTCTGTTTCATTTATTTCTACTCTAATCTTTATTATTTCCTTCCTTCTGCTTGCTTTAAGTTTTGTTTGCTCTTCTTTTTCCAGTGTCCTAAGGTGGAAGGTTAGATTACAGGTCTGAGAACTTTCTACTTTCTTAGTATAAGCATTTACAGCTGTAAATATCCTTCTAAGCATTACTTTAGTTGCATATAAGTTTTGTAAGTTGTATCTTGATTTTCATTCATCTAAAAGTATTTTCTCACTTCCTTTGTGATTTCTTCTTTGACCTGTTGACTGTTTAGGAGTGTGTTGTTTAATTATCCACATACTTGTGAACTTCCCAAATTTATTTCTGTTAATGATTTCTATTTTCATTCCATGTGGTTGGGGAACATACTTTGTGTGATTTCAATCCTTTTAAATGTATTCAGGCTTATTTTGAGGCCTAGAATATGGCCTATCCTGGAGAATGCACAAGTGCTCTTGAGAAGAATGTGTTTTCTGCTATAGCGGGTGGAATGTTCTGTAGATGTCTGTTGGGTCTAGTTAGTTTATAGAGCTGTTCAAGTCTTCTCTTTCCTTGTTGATCTTCTGCTTAGTTGTTCTATCCATTATTGAAAGTGGGGCATTGAGGTCTCCAACTATGATTGTTGAATTGTCTATTTCCTCCTTCAATTCTATACATTTTTGTTTCGTATATCTGGGGGCCCAGATATAGGTACGTAGATGTTTATAATTTTTATATCTTCCTCATTAGGACCTCCAGCAATCTGTGGTATGCTGATTATTATTCCTGTCTTAGAGACGAAAAAGAGCTTCATGCATTTGTTCAAATGTTGCTGATCATGTGTCCCGAGTGGGGCCCTAGATGGAAAGAAACAGCTCTGGGGATGCAAGCCCGGTGGTAATGGAGCCCATGGGCTGACAGTGATACACAGACTCTGGACACCTGGTCCCCATGGAGCCGCCATTCCCACAGGCAGCATGTTGGTGAAGAGTGTGGATTCTGGTCCCAGAGTCCCTGACTTCAAGTTTGGGCTCTACCATTCACTGGCTGCGAGTCCTTGGGACAATCAATTAACCCCTCAGTGCTTCATAAAGTGGAAAGATAATAATGATGTCTACTGCATAGCATTGCAAGGAGGTCTAGATGAATTAATGGAGGTGAAGGGTTCAGAACAGTGCCTGATGCATAATAAATGCTCAATAAATATTAGTTGTTTTTATTATGTACCATCAGAATGCAACCATGTATGCTCAGAAAAAGAAAGGGAGAGAGAGAGAAAGGAGAACAATGTACATGATGTGGGTGATTCTGCCTGGACATAAGCCCAGCTGTGAGCAAGAATTAGTGGGTGTGGACCCACTGTTCTGAATCCCACACATCTCTCAGAGTGAGCGTAGTATTTGAAATTATAGATTGTGAATGTACATAGTCACTATCTGTATTAGTCAGCCAAAGGGGTGCTAATGAGAAATACCAGAAATGGGTTGGTCTTTATAAAGGGTATTTATTTGGGGTAGAAGTCCACAGATACCAGGCCATAAAGAGTAAGTTTCTACTCTCACCAAAGTCCATTGCCACGTGTTAGAGCAAGACAGCTGCCGACATTTGCCAGGGTTCAGGCTTCTTGGGTTCCTCTCTTCCCGGGGCTGCATTTCTCTCTGGGCTTAGCTCCTCTGTTTTCTCCACAAGGTCAGCTGTAGACTCTCAGGTGAATGGCTCGCTTCTCTTCTCCTGGGGCCTTCTCTCCAACATCAAAACTCCAACATCAAAAACTCCAACTTCAGAACTGCTGCAACTCTGTTCTTTGTGATGCCTTTTATATTTTATTCCCCACCCACCAAGGAGTGGGGCTCAATGCCCTACTGACGTGGCCCAGTCAACGCCCTAATCATAACTTAATCATGCCCAGATTAACAGATCAGTTTACAAGCATGATCCAATTATATTTTTGGAATTCATAATTATATCAAATTGCCCAATGGGTACACTATCTTTATGGCCCCTCTTTGTGTTCAGTATATTTATTACTGTAGAAGGCTATATTCTAGAAAACTCCCCTTAACTACTTTATGGGATATTTAAAGGATTTTTAGAAGTTTTTAAAAATCTGTTTATTTTCACTGCCTGCAAATTTCTCCTCACATTAGAACCTAGCACCCCTATTAAATGCTTTCCCCACAGTAAATATATTTCAAAACTGATAAGCACTGAAACAGGGATGAGGATGTTCCAAAAGTTGTTCAGCTGGTGGTTGGGGGAGCCAGAGCAAGACCCCAGCCTAGGGACTCCGAGTCAGTGCTCTTTCTTCTGAAATCTCGACTGCGGGAGAATAGCCCTGACCAACTGCAGCTCCTGCCTCCTCTCTGAGTAGAAAGGAGAGGCCCATCCTCTAGGGCCCACCGCAGAACTTGAACTCAGATTCCCCACCCTAAGAGAGTATTTGGAGATGAGGGAAAGGAAGAATGTGGATTTGAATCTCAGCTCCACAGCCAGCTGTGTGACCTCACTGAGCTTCAGTCTCAGTGTCTACAAAATGGAAGCAATGACACCTAGCTTGGTGTATATATCAAAAGTATTCTGCATAAGGATTGTGGGAAGATGGCGATGGACTAACAGGCAGAGCTGAATCACTCTCACAAAAACAATGGAGAAAGAGCCAAAAGCTGCTTTGGGGGTCTGCAGACCAGGACAGTGCTATACAATTCCCAGGAGGGTGAGAGACAGAGAGACAAGAAGCCAAAACTGCAAACGTGAGTTACCAAGCCCCCGTGGTGGCTGGAAAGGGATCCCCTCCCCGACCCCACCCCCAAGAAATTAAGCTGGAGTAAAACTCCTGGCTCACTGCAGCCAACTGAGAGGGGAACAGCCATCTTCCTTCCTGTCAGCTGTTTCAAGGGAAAAGGAAAGGGAGGTCGGTGTGCTTTTAATCTGTGAATTCAGCCAGCAGAACCCGCTTCGAATCTTGAATCTGGAGATTCAACACAGGAACACAGGAAAGCGGACGCTGAAACACATCCATGGAAAGAGGCACTGACTAGCATCATCTGTTGGCCGGTCTGGAAATTGCATAGACAAAAACTGTTCACGCTCTCTGTATCGACCCCCTGGGAGAAAATCTGCGCCTCACTAGTGAGTCCCTGGCCCAATTTTGAAAACTTAAGCTGGGCAACTTTAAAGACTGAGAATAGGTT
>JAQZBX010078539.1:0-14109 GCA_029593785.1 Cabassous unicinctus
GTATAGCAAAAGTGCAATATTTGTCTGAAGGAAAAGCACTTGTGCAATTGAGTTGCAGCTGAACAAGATGATTTTTTCATGGAATACTATTTTTACTTGAAAGAACAATTGAAAGACAAAGATGGTTATTCAATTTTGGGTATTTGGCAAGCATCTTCTCATAAATGAATGAAGTTAGCTTTTAAATAAACAACCAATGGTATTTATTACCAGTGATAAAATTGGAGCTAACAAGCAAAATTTAGAATTTTGGAAAACTTTTCTTCTGCACCTTATTGATAGCTTCTCCATGTTTAATAACTCTTCTGATAAGATTGGTGGTGATATTAACAAATGTGTTTTTTTTAATATACATTTTGTTATATAACATGTCAACACTTGGAAGATCTGTATAAGTCAGTAAACCAATATTTCCTAATGACCAGCGTATGATGTTACAAAATCATGTGTGGATAGAAAATTCATTCAAAGCACAAGCTAGGGCAACAGATTTAATGGAACAGAATACAAAAAGTTCATGGATATCATTTCAGATTCTCATTGCAACTAATCTTCAATAAACTACCACTTGTTATGTCACAATGTAATATCAAAGAAAAATATCCAAAATTTATCTACAAAGGGTATTAAACTACTATTTAAAGATAGATAAAGATCTACATAGGTCAGATGAAGTACGAGGTCAGATTTTCTTCACATATTTCAACCAAAACAACACATCTCAACAGATTGGATGCAGAGCATATTAGAACCCTGTTGTCTTCTAGACACTAAAGAGATTTTCAAAAGTTTTAAATGGTGACTTTCTTGTAAGTTTTTTAAAAAATTAATTATTTTTCATAAGCATATTATGTAATATAATATTTCTTATAGCTATTTTTAAATGAATTAATAAATATTTCCTTATTCCTTATTTTTTATTTCATAATATATGTTCTTTCAGGGTTTTCAATAAATTTCAAGAGTGTAAATGTGTTCTGAGCCTCAGTAAATCACAGTGTTACATCATCTTCTCTGAGAATAAAGACTCAACCTTGCTGGATTCTAACATTGTTCTCAAAGGGTTGAGCAAGTCTGGAAAACACTTAAGCCAATCCATATATCTTGAATACCTTTAATTTCACCAATGAAACCCATTTCTAACATTCACTGCTACAATTAGAAAGCAACTAATTCACTCATATAACCCTTTCTGGCATTACTATGGGATTAGGAAAGCCTTATGTGTTGATCAAGAGAGACACAAATGAAGTAGTGGAACATGGGCATTTTGCATTAAAATACTAGCTGCCAACACCTGGAATTCGAATTTCCTATTAGAATTTAAAAATCAGTAACTTAACCTAAAAAAGAAACATACACTACCACACTATCTTTACTGAAGAATTTAAAAGTAAAATTGTATGCATTGTAATACCCAACATGGTGCCACCTGTCTTTGATTCTCTATAGTTCTTCTTATATACCTCTTTCAGGAGACCTAGTTATATATTCTGCCATTCGGTAGTGGGTGTTTTTTGCACTTATTTTTTTCCCTCTTCTTTTCAGAAATTCTGGCATATTATGTATCCCAATACTACAAACAGAAATAATATATGATAACTAGGTAAAGCAACTAGGTACTAAGAAGCAAGAGGAATTGAACTATGAGCACTAGCAGGAAGCTGGGCAGGTAGAACATGGAATTCCAGGGATCTATAGTAAGCAAGAATAAAGAAATAGTAAAGAAAAAATGGATACATGAATTGCAGTGATGAGAACCTGGGAGCATACACTATTTGGCCAAATAAAAAGAAGCATAACATAAACTTCAAAAAAAACAGTTAATAAAATCTTTTTAACCCATCAAGAATGGAGTGATAGCACTGTAGTCCTAAGGAGAAATAAAATGGAAATTGAAGGTCATAATCTTAGGGGGATTTGACTATTGATAAGTTATGAAGTTAGGGACTTAGGAACAGGAAATAAGATAACCTTGAAGTTTCCCAGAATAGATCATTACTAAATACATAGTTTTATTTTAAAGAAGGGATGACTTTAGATGTGCATTCCCACTATATGAGTCTATAAGTCTGCAAATAAATTCACGAAGCTATTGACATAAAATATATAAATAAATTCAGAAAAATTGGAGAGCAGCTTCCAAGATGTATCTCTTAAGTATATCTTGGAGAAAAAAAAAATTCAAACTCCAGCTTAATAGTTAAGAGCACAATCTTGGAGTAAAAAAAAAAAAAAAAGGCTGGATTTGAATTTTAGCTCTTCTACTAATACCTAGAAGTTTAATAATGTGCAAGTTCCTCAACCTCACTAAATCTCAGTTTCCTGATTCCTATCATTGAGGATACTATTTTTCTGATAGAGTCAAAAAGAGGATTAAAAATTATCTGTACAAAGAACATAAGTACACATCAATATTTTCTTTATTCTTGTAATAATAGATTACTGATTTTTATCACAACATTGAAAAATTGGCCATTATTACAGATTCCAAAGAGAAAATATGTCCATGTGCCATGGCAGCCAAGAAAACACAAAAGAAAACAAAACATTAACATCATTAGAAGGCATATTTTAAATGGAAGGAAAACAGCCAACCATGGTATAAAAATAACATGCTTCTCATCACGAATATGCTGAGGAGTTTTGGTTACCAGGCAACAAAGACTTCAAAGAGATAAAAAATGTTTAGCAAACAAAATTCAAAGACATGGATATATTTGTGAATGGAAACAGAGGTCAAAAATGTTATCTACTCTGGAAATATGAAGATTGAAAAGAGATGCGGTCAACATAAAGAGTCCAGTAAAGATAAATGGATTTCATTTATTTGGACTTTCTACATATAGAAATTGTACTAATCTATTAGTGAATTGAAAGTTGAATATATTCAGTATCTCCTCTACATATACTGAGAATAATACATGATTCTTTGAATGTTTTATTTATTTCTCTACAAATTAAAGTCATTTTAAAAATCTTACACGATACTGCCCTGAAAGTGAAAGTACTTAGCCTGTATTATGAGACTATAAAGTTTTGTTGCACCTTTATTATACCTCTAATATCCTGCTAGAAGTATTTGACATTGTCCCAGTTCCTCTCACCTCTTTGGAAAGTGGTTATGTATACTGATGACAGAACTAAACACCTAAACTATGATTAAGACCACAAAATTACCTAATCTGTCCTGAAAAAGAAAAATTCTTTCATGGTAAGTTAAAATGGTCTAAATCAGTTGTCTTCAAACTTTGGTATGCATACACCTGGTTCTGCATACAGACTTTCCAAAGCATATGTAGGTGTGAACTTTCAGATTCTCAGATTCTGTGTTATTAACTTCCATGTGTACAGGACCTTGGCTTGATCCTCCTGAGAACATACTGTTGATTGAGGTTCAAGTTTTCTTTTTCCATCTCCCTTTCAAGAGAGTTCTCCCAGCTTAACATTATTGTGGTGTATAACTATAGGGTGTAAAAATTTCTGGAAAATGAAACAGGTCAAAAAATAATAGCATTAGTTTTGAGAAAGGAAACGACTAATGAATGGAAAAAAAATTTGTTAACTCAGTTAATTTCCAATTATTTGTTTTGAACAAAATTGAAGAAAGATCTAACAGGTAGTGATTTATTACCAAAATTATTTTAACAATCTGCAAGATTTTGACTGATAACTAAGAAGTATTTAAAAAATTAGGTCAAATCTTAATAACAAATCTTCTGTTCCCACTTGCTTACTTGTGTGAACAGGTTTTAGAACACACACATTTAAACAAACAAAAATATAGAATTAGAATTGCCTGTGAACATTGCCTCATTCTAGCAACAAGTAAAATTTAGCTACATAAATATTTAAATTCCCACTCATCTTATGAAGATATGCAGTATAAAATTTTATTTTTATATTTAATGTTTTTTTCATAATATACTGTATTTAATATATGAAAATGATATATTTTAAATGTATTTGATCAATGGTATACAATTATAATTGCAATGATAACTCAATTCAGAAAAAAAATGTTATCAACGGTTTGCAATCTCAGGAAATTAAAAATATTAAAATCAATTATACATGTACATATTTTGTTGTTGTAAGGAAGTATGATAACAGAATAAATAAAAGACAATCAAACATAAATTTAATTCATGTATCCTTAAAATAGGTGATGGTGCATATCAAATTGCTATAGCATTTGAATTCTTAAAGATGTATTTCAAAAGATAAAAGAGTTTTTATTTTGTCGTGATCATGTACAACATGCTGGAATTAATTAGTGAAAAGTTTAAATTTATGATGAAAACTGCAAGATATCACTTAAATGTGTGAACTAATCCACAGTTTTACAACATTATTTTAGGAAGTAGATAAATAAAAATTCGAAATCCAGTGCTCTAGTCTTAAACCACAGGCATTGTAAGATGCTCAATTGAGAATGTGTTAATTTTAAGACTTCACATTGATCATTGCAACCAAGCAGTGAAAAATATATGTATTTATTCAGTTCAGTAACTACGTCTGGTCTTTGCTAACTCACCACACAAGATTTATGAATGATTAATCAGCAATGACCATGATATGTTTTTAAAGAATTTCTCTTTGAAATGTACCTTGATCTTGATATATCACTTCAGGTTGACCTATACAGGAAAAACTGGCACCAAAGCTGCAACTGCTTTGCGGGAAGCTTTATCTGATTATTAAATTTCAAAGCCACTAAGCTTGTACTAATCTTCCACATAAGAGATCTAAACATGATTATTTGTGAACATTTCCCTCTTCTTCTAAGCTTTCCTACACCTCCCCCATTTTCTCCAACCTAATCTCAAATGGGCGTTGATTTTCTTTGATTCAGAAATCTTTAGCACTCTAAAATCTATTTATTTTAAAACAATTCCTATAACTACAATGTGAAACATTGGGTAATGTAACTGCTAAGTACCCAGACATAGTAAAGCACGCATCTTCTAAGCATTTAAAAACAAGACTGTCTATAAAAGTCACATCAAGTCTTCAATGAATTTTTCCATTGCATTTAACTATTTCTAGAGCAGAGTAAGAAGCATAATATTTTCCTTTCTGAAGCACTGACATTTATTACCTTGTACAAATTGAGTGTTGGAGATCCAGAAGACCACTGCAGATACAGTAGGGAGTAAAAAATCTATTGCTTTTCTGATTGCTTTAATAAAAGCTGTAGAAATTCTTTATATTTAACAACTGTATGACTAAAGGTGTGTGTGTGTGTGTGTGTGTGTGTGTGTGTGTGTAATGTAAATGGGAGCTCCAGCTGTTCTTAGATTGAAGGAATCTCCATGGCATCAGCAGACAGGAATTATATTTCATTCACCCTTTTTGCCATGGTAAAAGAGTCAACACGATCCAGATGGTTGTTCTGGGTGTTAAAGTGTGTCTGCTTTGTAATCGTTGTCTGAGACCCAAGCCCTTGCTTTATAGTGCTTAAATAATTGATTTCACCCAGGCTTCAGTCAGAACTAGAAAACCCCAAATATTTTCCCATTAAGCCATAATGCAAAGAACTGGAAACTGCTTATGATACTTGGTATTTTTCAAAATTCATGGGAAATCACATAGTTTACAAAGAAATTCATTTTGGCTGAGAAGGAAAATAAAAGCCTTATGTTAATTATTTCATAAAGTGTCAAACCAGATTTCCAGTTCACATACTAAAGCAAGAATATTACTAGATTCATGAATGATGGAGGTTTATACTTGTCTACCACTAAGTAAGTTATTCAGTGGATGTGTTATTGTTAATTTTTAAATAAGTGAATTTAATTTAGAAAGTAAGAATCCAGTGAAAATATGTGGAGTCATCCACATGTTATAAAACATATAGAACAACTGATCCTCAAGGTTAAAACTCTTTGATGAAGATCTCAAAAGTAAAAAGACATTCTGCATTTTCAGCTATCAAGTAAAAGTAAGTTTAATGGAAATAAATTGTTCCAGGGAAAGTATTCTGGATGCTCTATCTACTGTTTTTATTATTTGTTGGAATTAAAAGTAGATAGATTTTTATTCGTAACAGCAATGCAAACTTACTGTATTGTTCACAATAGATTACTTGATATTCTTCAAGAATTTAAAGCAGATTACAAATTAAAGCACAGTATAAGATAAATCACTTAAGGATAAATGTAATCAAGATTTCCTGAAGGAAGTTAGAATAACTGTTTTAAGACATATGAGTTGAGTAGATTACCATATTCAGGCAATAAATTTGGCTGTACGTTTCTGAACACTAATGCAAAGGGTGGGAAACATATAGGGTTGCATTGTTTTTATAATTTAGCAATAGAAAGCATTCAAATTTATCTAATGCCACTTTTTTCCCTAGAATTTAAATCATTTGCATATACCGTAGCAGGCAATGTGGCTATTATAGAGTATGGATAGATATATACAGTAAATGTAAAGCTGACGACACTGCGTAAAGCTTGGGGTCAGGCGCAAGCTTTAGAGAATACAGAATAGATACGAATTTAGTTCCAATTATTAATAAACTGCATATTAATGCCTACAAAAAGCAATAAACACATCATTGCATTATTATATGGGACAAGAACTTTGAGGCATTGTTAAAAAGATGCTTATGCTATGGAATTTAATGGAACTTGGGCGAAAAAATGATATGCTCTTTCTAAATGTACATCAGAAATATTGACAAGCATGTTTTAACTTTAGTGTATCTCCATAAGATCATTACACAAATATGAGGAAAATTGGCATATCAGATTTTGAAAAAATAACATTTTTAATGATCTATTAATTTTTTCTATGAAACAGTGTGAGGTGATATGCTTTATTATGTGCATTATCAGGTTTGCATATTTCTAAAGAAATTGGTAGATAGGTATTCTCATATCCTCTTTCTTCATCAACCTTAGAATAGCACCCTCCAGAATGAATGTAGGTGATCCCATTTTCCTTTGTAGAGATGTTAAAGCAGGACCTGGTATGAGAGTTATCCTGACTTAGATTCCAAATGGTAAATCTTTTGGTCATTTTCTGGTATAAAAATGCTTTTTTTTAAATACAAGAATCCTTTAATACCAATTTTCTTTAACTTACATTACTATCTGTTTTTAAGTTAATAAAATGTTTGCATGGGAAGATTTAGGTAATAGAAGATAGGAGATATGTGTTTATTTTTAGCAATACTTTTGGAAGAAAAGGCAGAAGCCAATTACTCTATTAAAAAATACATACTTACATAGTTTTTATGTACTGAGAAATATACATTCTAAGCAGATGTAACAGCAGTTTCATTGGTTTTCCTGGGAAGGTAATTGATTCTAAGAAGTAGACTCTTTCAGAGGTACAGCCTCTAAAACAGGAATCAAGAGCATAGGTCATATCTCTGAGTGATCTTCCCATTTATATCTTCTTCAGACTTCTGTCAACCCCACAGTTTTGTAATAATGGCCTCAACTACATAATCCTTTAAAGGAAATGAGGGCATTTTTGGTTTCCTGAGATTAAAATTTAAAAAGAAAGCCTGGCATGCAATAGCACATCTTTCAGCTATCAAAAAGGAAAGAAAGGAAAACTCTGTTGTAATCTGTTAAATCTATTAAAAGTGAATTTTCACTTTAAAAAATGCAGGGGTTGTCATTTTGCTTCAAATGGTTAACAGAACTGCAGAGTTATGTTGAATTTTCACTCAATATTTTTTGAGCACTTACTTACTGTGTGCCAGGAATGCCTGCAAGTTTTGTGCATATGGCATGGAAAACAAAAACAACAGACAAAACTCACTCTCTTCATAGAGCTTACCTTCTAAAGAGTTAGACAGACAATAAACAGCTACTGATAAATGGATTATGTTACACTGTGATGAGTGCTAAGAAGAGGAATGGGAAGTGTGAGGGGTTCCATGTGGATTAGAATTTGAGATGCATGGCCAGGGAAGGACTGATTGGAAAGGGGGCACTTAATCAAGAGAAAACTTGACTGAATTACTCCAGAACATAAAGAAGACCAATGTGGAAATAAAGGTGATTGAATAATTCGGGTTGTTGTAGTTTTTGTTTAGTTTTGGGGGACATTTAAATGTTAAAGAGTAGAAGATAATTGATTTCATTTTTAAACAAGTACTTATGTAGTGGTAACATTTTAGTTGTAGGAAATAATATAAAAGCAGCCCTTTTACCTGGAAAATTGAAAAGGAGGCAGTATTATCCTCTCTTAAATCTCAATAGTTTTCTCGCAATAATACAATAAGAATACATTAGGAACAACCAGCATATTCCAATAGTTAAGTGAATAAATTTATTTTATTTTATGAAAAAGGTCATTTCTACAAATTCCAAAAACTAACTAATTGGGGAAAAAATATTCAAAAATATTCATACTGTATTCCTTCTTACAGCTTGTCTAGGTGGGTGGAGATCCACACAATAACCAAAAGAATACTGAATTCCCATCCTGGGGAGTTCTGCTACATTCTCTAATAGGACAGCAAGAATCCCCTGGGTACAAAGGCAGTGCCTAGTGAAGAAAGACACCATTATGCCAGTCCCTTGATATTGATGATTGTATTTATGAACCTTTTCTGGTGAAATTGAAACTTAGCCTAGTATTATATATGGCCTAAGAGTTACCTCTGAAAGCCTCCTTGTTGCTCAAACGTGGCCTCTTTCTAAGCCAAACTCAGCATATAAACACACTACCTTCCCCTGGGTGTGGAACATGACTCCCAGGGAAGAGCCTCCCTGGCACCAAGGGATTATTACCAAGCACCATCCAGCAGTGCATCTGGAAAAAGACCTTGACCAAAAGGGGGAAATGGTAAATACAAATAAATTTTTATGGCTAAGAGATTTCAGCGTGAGTCAGGAGGTCATTCCAGAGGTTACGTTTATGCACATGTCAGCAGGATCTCATTGACTGCCACAGTAAACAGTGCCTCAAATAGCAGGGCTCCTGAAGGCTCTAGAGACATCCAGACACTATAAGCTGGGCAGACAGCTCAAGAATTCAGCACCCTGTCAGTAGGCCTTACTTTGGAATTTGTTTCCCAGTATAGGAGTTAGATGCATTTATAGTTTCCCTACACATGGTTCTTCTGCCCTTTTTATTTAAACCTGTAATTAACACTATATTTGATAAATATATGTCCCAGAGACTTAAATCTTTGGTTCGTCCATGGGACAGTTGAGCCCTGAATGTCAGCAGAGTTGCAACACCTACTCTCCAGTTCATTGGACTTACCCAGGAAAACTAACAAGGAGATGATGATGGACAATGCCAATCCCAAGGAACAGAGAGTTCCATCCATCTGCCCCGTGGAATCTTAACCCTCTTTCATTTAGAAGCAGAGTGGGCATCACCATCTCAAAATTCTTGTAATTGAGGAATGAACAATTGACTAAAGTAGACTTACTATTATTCTATTATAGACTTATTATTATTCTAGCAATGGAAAAACTTTTATCATTGATATAAAGGCAGTGGCCACCAGAGTTTCTGTGGGGAGGGAAAGGGAAGAATAGGTGTAATATGGGGGCATTTGGGGACATTGGAATTGTCCTGCATGACATTGCAATGATGGATGCAGGCCATTATATATTTAGTCACAACCTACAAAATTGTGCAGGACACTGTAAATTATAATGTAAACTATAGTCCATGGCTGGTAGCAATGCTTCAATATGTGTTCATCAATTATAACAAATGCTCCACACTAATAAAGGGTATTGTTAAAGTGGGAAACTGTGGGAGGAGGAGGGAGTAGGATATATGGGAATCCCCTGTTTTTTTATGTAAATTTTATGTAATCTAAAGCTTCTTTTAAGAAAAAAATCATTAAATAAAAAAATATTCAATTGAATAAAGCTGCAAATGTGAAGATAAACTTGATTTCCACTACCACGAAATGTGCTACATTCCAACCTTGATATTGTGGGCCCTTTTAATGAACAAAATGTCAAGAAACTGTCAATAATAAGGTAAAAAATTCAAAGATACAGCCTCATAATCAGACATGTAGTTGCATACAATTGATGCTGTCCATCAATACATTTTAGCAAAGAAGTTATTACTTCTGTCACTTTTCCATCCCTTCTAACTCCACAGAAAAATGATCCAACCCCTAAACTCATTCCTAATAAACATCTGAAATAAAAAAATAATACCCAGAAGCAACATAAAAAAGGAAAATAAGTTAATTTAACAATGAACAGCATGCATCCAACCACATTCAGCTACTAATTTATCAATTTTGTATGGAAAGAATCTAACTAGGCACTTTTCCTGATGAAATCAATTCACCATAGAAACTCGCTAATAGTAAGAGATGCAAAATGTAAAATTTTGGGATCAAAAAATTCTTCTTACTTTTCTAACTGAAATAATATTTATAAATAAAGGGTCTATACTTTTTCTTTTTATGGAGACTATTTTCTTTTCCGATTTGTACATTGGTGGTAGTATAATCTGGGGCCTGCCATCAATGTATAGTGATCTCTGTTCTGAAGTAAAAGATTGTTTTCCCAGATGTTAAGCAGCTCTGACAGCTTTTTTAAAAAATCCAAACCCGAACATATCAATTTGCACTTAATTTAAGAGGCCCTAAAGGAATTAGAATCTCCTATCGCCAAATATAAACACATTTTAATTGCAGTCCTTGGAGATACTTCAGGTTCCATGCTGAGTACCCACAATGCAACATTTTAAACCTAAACTTGCTACCTTTGTAATCGTTTATAAAAGAAAAACTGGAGTGTTAAAATAACATTACAGGTGTTTCGTTATCCCACATTATATTCATTAAGGAGACAATAAATCCTTCAAATCAATACTACCCAGGACAAGCAAATCACAATTTATCATTTTTACCATTTTGAGGAGAGGTTACTCAAATTATTCTTTTACGTGAGACACTTCAAAGAATCTCCAAGTGTTTACACTTTATAATACTGCCTCCAAACTGAGACTACCATTTAATAAGGTATTGCCTCATTAAAAAAAATATTTGTTTTACTGACTTAAAATACTGATATGAAAGGAATAATTTTACTGAATGTGGTTTGTAACTAATTTTGGTTCTAGTGTAGATTGTATATCAAAAAACAATCATGATTTGAAAGAAATCTAACTGATATTTTGGTTGCATTTTAGATTGTCCCAAATGATATTCTTAACACAAAATCATCTATGCCTCTCTTATTGGCACCCTTTTTACTGCATACAATTTCCAAATTGAGTTCTGAGATACTGTTGGGACTAAGATTTTATTCTACTTATAAATTAGTAAGTTAGTTTGTCATTGTTTTGTGGATGTTCATCTCGGCAAATACCATGAGCATCAAGTTTGCATTGGTTCCCCCTCCCTCCCAAGTCACACAGGGATGACAGAGAGGGACCCAGGTGGATTCCAGGCACGCATTGGTTTTTCATCGCAGCTAACAAACACTGAGTTTGGGAAATCTAGTTTTTTCAGTAAGCAGGAGGCAAGCCTGCTCCTTGTCCCTGCGGAACATATATAACAAGAAGAAATGCTCCTGGTTAAGGGCAATCAGAGCCTTGCATTCTTGGCACACCCAGCCTACCTGGATGCTCAGGTGCTCAGGGCCCAAAGAGGAATGTCTCTCTGAACTGATACTTAGTAAATTTTATTCAAAAACGTGTTCTGATTGAGATGGATTTTTATTCATCCCAAGATAATCCTCACTCTCTCCCTCTGTCCACCTCTCTCTGTCTCTCTTTCTTTCTCTCTCTTTCTCTCTCTCACACACATACATAAACACACACTTTCAAACTAACTTAAAATAAACGTTTACCAAAGCAATTAAAACCCACCCATATCATTTGTTCCCAAGTCAGCCAGAAACACTGTAAGAATAAAAGTAAAGTGGTTTTTTATGCTTGTTCAGTTCTTTGCTTGTAAATAAAATGTTATGTGGATTAGATATTTTTACAATGGTGCTAGATGTCTTTTAGGACTGAACTGAGGGATTCACATTCTCCATAGGATATCAAGAAGTACAAATAGCTACAAATTTCCATCATTGCAAATAT
Organism: Cabassous unicinctus; assembly: GCA_029593785.1. Classification (NCBI taxonomy): domain Eukaryota; kingdom Metazoa; phylum Chordata; class Mammalia; order Cingulata; family Chlamyphoridae; genus Cabassous; species Cabassous unicinctus. The sequence goes on from JAQZBX010078539.1 coordinate 12,046, forward strand.
GGACCATTTTAATGAGAGCTAATATGGGAAAGTTTTGACTCTTAATTAAATGACCTAAGATACTTCAATATATATTTATATACTTAACATATTCTATTTCCTTTAGAAATATCTCAATTTTCTGTAATAATAAACAAAACCTTTTCATATACTTTAAAAAATTCTTACAAATCTCAAAAAAGAATTTATGTGATTATTAAAATTCTCTTAAATGTCTTAATATTAGTTACATACTTAATTAAAGTATATAACTAAATTTGACTTTAATTAATTTAAAGTCAAAATCTAAATTAATTATTCAATTACATATTTTTTAAATGAATGCAATACATCCTTATATGCATTACAAGCATTTAAAATATCCAAAATACACAAATTATTACTAAACCTAATGCAAAACTATAAGTATCAGAATGTCCATTTACTATGTCTTTATACCTAATTACAAATTTCTGCAGGGTTAAAAATATGAAACCACTAAGGAAAAAAGTGTCTTCCCATATTATAGTTGTTTCCCAAGTTTGGGGCTACCTGCACATCACCCAGAAATTGTGACAAGGTGAAAGATCTGTGTTTCAGACATCCAAGCTCTTCTTCTCACTTCATAAGTCATACTTATTCTGTTTCCAAACAGAAGTCTTATCCTAACTATTCTTGTGGTTCTTTTTGTCTTATAAATAAGAAAAAAAAAACATTAAAAAGTTGTTCTTTCTAATGACAAATTTGGTCAAAAAATATATTTAGGGAATTTATGATTTTACTTTTATTTTTTTAGTGAACACCACACATTTACACAATTACCTTTTTTAAAAAACTTTCAATGTGTAAAGTATTTGGGGATCCAAAAATAAATGACAAGATTCATATCTCTAGCAACTTAAAATTTGGTAAGAAGAAATCATTCAAAAATGATAGCTAGTGATAAGTGTGGTAAAAATATTGTAAACAAACTTTCTGGAAGTTAAAAGGAAAGGAAGGTGGGAGGTGGAAGACAAACTTTCTGGAGGAAATAACATTTAAAGGCAGATAGGATATATATACCTATTTCTGTAATAATGCTGCAGAGCAAACTATCCCAAAATTCAGTTACTTGAAATAATGATTTATTCTTCTTCATGCATCTGCCTCTCAGCTGGGAGTCTGCTGATCAAGGCTCTGCTCTACTGGGCTTGGTTCCAAGCCATGGGTTGGGTCCAGGTCAGCTCCAAGTGTCTTTCATCCTCTGTGGAACAGCAGGCTACCAGGGGCATGTCCATTTCATAGTGATGACAGAAGCACAAGATGGAAAGCCCAACCTCACAAGCACATTTCAAGCCTCTCCTTGTACCATGTCTGCTAATATCCCATTGGGCAATGTCAATCATACAACCAAGCTAAAAGACAAGAAACAAGAAAGTGCATTCACTTCATCTACCCTGAGACCCTGGAAAGCATATGGACACATAATACAAAACAGAGGACTGAAGGTTGTGAGCAACATTTCAATCTAATACAGAGAGGTTGGGATTAAAGTGGAGAAATTTCTAGATACAGAAAACGAGTTGAGTATTGATAATTTGGTGTTCATTCAGTTAATATTTTTTGACTACTCTGTGTGGGAGGGATACATCAGTAAACAAAATAAACTGCTCTCATGGATCTTACAAGTAAACTCACATAAGAGATGGAAATAATTATTTTGATGAAAACTAAAGCCAGTTAGTAGATACTGAATGGCAGGAAGATGTGATTTTAGATAGCAAAATTTAGCTGCTTTCAAGGAAACATACATTTGAAACTTAGATGAGGGGTGAAAGGATGAGTATCAATTTTGCTTAAAGAAAACTACTGATGTTTCATGGAGCTTCAATAGGAAACACAAAAAACAAAAACAAAACAAAGTAATGACCTTCTGGAGATGCCCTTGGAACAATGCACACAGAAGAAGAGGGCTTGTTACAAGGACAAATATGGATAGAATCCAAAAGAATACCCTGCCTACAACAAAAAAGAGGCAAAAGGATCTATAAATCCACAATTTTAAAAGTTGGAGCTCATCCTATGTATGGTAAAAAAATAAAAATA
>JAQZBX010078540.1:0-14107 GCA_029593785.1 Cabassous unicinctus
ATAGGATACAGCAAAAGCAGAGATTAGAGGGAAATTTATAGCTCTCAGTGCTTACATTAAAAAAGAAGAAAGAGCTAAAATCAAAGAACTAACTGCACAGCTACAGTAAGTAACCACAAACTAATATCAAAGCAGGCAAGAAAGAAATAACAAAGATTAGAGCAGAAATAAATGAAATTGAGAACAAAAATAAAACAACAGAGGAAACCAACAAAACTAAAATTTGGTTCTTCAAGAAGATCAGCAAAATTAATTAACACTTAACTATAATAACAAACAGAAAAAAAGAAGATGCAAATAAATAAAATCAGAAATGAGAGGGGGACATTACTACTAAACCCACAGAAATAAAATAAATCATCAGATGATACTATGAACAACTATTCACCACTAAACTAGACAATATAGACAAAATGGACAAATTCCTAGAAACAAATAACCAATCTACACTGTCCCTAGAGGAAGCAGAAGACCTCAAAAAACCAATCACAAGTAAGGTGATTGAAGCAGTCATAAAAAAACCTCCGAAAATTGAAAAACCCAGGACCAGATGGCTTCACAGGTGAATTCTACTACTCATTCAGGAAGATTTAAAACCAATCTTGCTCAAACTCCTCCAAAAACTTGAACAGGAGGGAATGCTACCAAACTCATTCTATGAAGCCAGCATCACCCTAATACCAAAACCAGATAAAGATACTATGAAAAAAGGAAATTACAATCCAATTTCTCTAATGACTATAGATGCAAAAATCCTCAACCAAATACTTGCTAATTGAAAGCAAAAATATATTTAAAAATATTATACACCACAATCACGCGGGTTTTATCCCAGATATGCAAGGGTGGTTCAATACAAGAAAATCAATTAATGTAATATACCACATTAATAAATCAAAGAGGAAAAATCACATGATCATCTTAATTGACACAGAAAAGGTATTTGGCACAATCCAGCATCCTTTCTTGATAAACACAGTCCAAAAGACAGGAATAGGAGGAAACTTTCTCAAAATGACAAAGTGCATATAAGAAAAACCCACAGCTGACATTGAACTCAGTAGTGAAAGATTGAAAGCTTTTCTGCTGAGATTAGGAACAAGACAAGGATGCCCTCTGTCACCACTGTTATTCAGTATTGTACTATAAGTTCTTGCTAGAGCAATTAGGCTACAAAAACAAATAAAAGGCACCCAAATAGGAAAGGAAAAAGTAATACCCCCACTATTTGCTGATTATATGACCCTATACCTAGAAAATTCTGAAGAATCCACAATGCTACTAGAGCTAATAAACGAGTTCAGCAAAGTGGCAGCATACAACATCAATACGCAAAAATCAGTAGTGTTTCTATACACTACTAATGAGTAACCTGAGGAGGAAGTCAGGAAAAATTTCCATTTACAATAGCAACTAAAAGAATCAAATATTTACAAATAAACTTAACCAATAACCTAAAGGACCTGTATTCAGTAAAGTACAAGACATTGCTAAGAGAACCAAAGAATACCTAAAAAAATTAAAGGACATTCCGTATTCATTGATTGGAAGGCTAAATATATTTAAGATGTCATTTCTATCCAAATTGATTTAAAGATTCAACACAATCACAATAAAACTTCCAAAAGCCTTTTTTGCAGAATTGGAAAAGCCAATTTTCAAATTTATTTGGAGGGGTAAGGGGCCCCGAATAGCCAAAAATGTCTTAAAAATCACCATCCCAGACTCCTCAGGATGGGGGGAAGAGCTATGGACTAGAGTGAACTTACTTGTGTTCTACTATAGATATATTGTGATTCAAGCAATGGAAGAAATTACAACACTGATGTGGATCCAGTGGCCTCTGGAGGCTCTAGGGGCAGGGAGAGGGAAAAGCAGTTGTAATATGGGGGCTTTTTTGGGACTTGGGAATTGTCATGAGTGATATTGCAATGACAGATATAAGCCATTTTATATCATCATATAACATGCAGAACTGTGTGGGAGAGAGTGTGGTCTACAATGTGAACTATGGTCCATGCTTAATGGCAAATCCCCAGGATGTGTTTATCAACTGCAATGAATGTGCCACACTAATGAAAGATGTTTATGTGGGAGGGTGTGGGAGGTGTGGGGAGTGGGGCATATGGGAATCCCTATATTTTTTGTGTAACATTTATGTAATCAAGGTATCTTTTTAAAAATAAAAAAATTATTATATATAAAAAAAGAACAAAGTTGGAGGAATCACACTTCCTGACTTTGAAGCATACTACTTAGCTATGGTCATAAAAACAGCATGATACTAGCATATATATAGACATATTGACCAATGGACTCGAAATAACAGTTCATAAATAGACCCTCACATCTATGGTCAAGTGATTTTTGACAAGGGTTAAACCCACCGAGCTGGGACAGAATAGTCTATTCAACAACTGGTGCTTGGAGAACTATATATTCATAGCCAAAAGAGAGAAAGAGGATCCCTATCTCACACCTTATAAAAAAGTATCTCTAGTGCATCAAAGACCTCTATCCAAAAGACTATGTGTGTTATACTTCACCATGGGGAAAACAAAGGGATTGCTAGAGTCTTCTTTCCAATTTAGGGAGAGATTTCCAAGTGCAAAAGCCGTTATGTCCAATAGGATTATGTGCATGTGTTGGGAGAAATAAAGGCTAATGTTCACACTGCAGTATATTAAAATGGATTCTTCAGTTTTCCTTTCCCAACATTAGACTGTTTTCATCTGCTGCTTTATTTCTCTTCCTTTCAAATGCTGGAGTGAGGATTTGTTGTTTTGTAGTTTTAATGTTGTACCTTTTAAAATCCTTTTCAAAGAATCCATCTAGCAGCTGAATTAATCATCTGTATAATGTATTCTTTTTCCTCTCTACGTGAAGTTACTCATACTCAAGAACAAAACTGAGTCTTAAAAGACAGACTGTCAGCCCTCAAACTTGACTGAACTGATGCGAACATCTCCCTCTCATCTCCAGACAATTTATGATTTCCCTGGTTTTAGTCTGTTAGTGTCTTTTCATTACAACTTCAGGTTGTAGTATCCTTCCAGATCATACAGAAATCTAACAATTACTTAGTTAATAGCAGTTATAAACCAGTTTTGTTTTTTTAGTAGTGTTAAATACAAATAATTATTACTTAGTTTCTAAAATAGAAGATTTGAGGTTAAATGTCATTAAAAGCTGCAGTTTTGTTCATGTTTTTGCTTAAACTTCACAAGATAATTTGGTATTTAAGAATTTGCCTTATTTTTACATTTCACAAGCATTAATGAAATAGATAGCTTATTGAACAGCAAAGCAGGAGTCATTGTTCCATATCACAGTGAGTTACACCATGCCTATGATATTATGTCTCTGCTAAATGCCATTTTGATTGCTGTGTAGTATGTTCACAACATTTGTCATTCTATGTTTGACCTGCAGGACTCTTTGGGTTCAGACAGTCATCTTTCAACCACATTGTCTTGAGTATCTCATGCGTATCAATGGACATAGCAGAGGCACTCCTGATTCATGATTTTATCTCATGCATCAGTTTTCCATACCCAGTGTAGTGTCATAAGTTAAAAACAAGATGCTTAAGCTGCAGGGAGGTTGTGATAGGGCTATAGAAGTGGGACCATTGGGACGTCATATTCATGACACCCGAGAGAGATCATAAACATGTGAAAAGTATAAAAGCATTTGTTTGCAACATCTTGACAACGTCTTTTGTGCTTCAAATGTCTTTGTCAAGAAGGTGAAAAGACAACCTACTCAATGGGAGAAAATATTTGGAAACCATATATCCAATAAGGGTTTGATTCCTATGTTATATAAAGAAATCCACTCAACAATAAAAAGATAAGCAACCCAATCAAAAAACATAAAATGAGCAAAAGACCTGAATAGACATTTTTCCAAAGAGGAAATACAAATGATCACAGAGCACATGAAAGGAAGTTCAATATCACCAGCTATTAGTGAAATGCATTTCAAAACTACAATAAGATATAATTTCACACCTTTTAGAATGGTCATTATTAAAAACCAGAAAACTGCAAGTGCTAGAGAGGATGTGGAGAAACAGGAACACTCCTTCACTGTTGGTGGAAATGTAGAAAGTTACAGTCTTTGTGGAAGACAGTTTGGCGATTCCTCAGGGCGCTAAATATAGTTCTGGCATATGATATGGCAATCCCACTACTAGGAATATATCCAGAAGAACTGAAAATGGTAACATGAACAAACATTTGTACAACAATGTTCATAGAGGTATTATTCACAATTGTTAAAAGATGGAAACAATCCAAGTGTCCATCAACTGAAGACTGGATAAACAAAATGTGGTATATAATTACAATGGAATACTATTCAACTGTATGAAGAAATGAAGTTGGGATGCATATGACAACATGGATGAACTTTGAGGACATATGTTGAGCAAAATAAGTCAGACACAAAAGAACATATATTGTATGGTCTCACTAATATGAACTAAATATGATGAAAAAACTCATGTTGTTAAACTCCAGAGTATAGATTACTAGGAGATAGAAAGTGGCTTGAGAAGGGAGAGCTGATGCTTAATGTTTGTAGAATTTTTAATAAGGTTGATTGTAAATGTGTGGAAATGGATATAGTTGATGGTAACACTTTATAGCAGAGTATAACTAACACTGATGATTTTTAAATGTGATTGTGGCAGAAAGGGGTATTCTAGGGATGTAAATGTCAATAGAAAGAAAGCTAAATGTTAAGCTAGGGACTGTATAACGTAGTGAACTCCATGGTGGATGAGGATTATTGCTAATAGTACAAATACAAGAATATTCTTCGATGAACTAGAACAAATGTACATCACTAATTACAAGGTGTTGAGAATATTGTAATACAGGGGAAAATACAACTAGTGTAATTTATGGACTATAGTTAAGAGTAATATTGTAATATTTTTGCATCATTGGACAAAAAAATACTATATCAATGCTAAGGGTCAACAATAGGGGGATATAAAGGGGTATGGGATTTTTCCTTTTGGTGCAATGAAAATGTTCTAAAATTGACTGGGGTGATGACAGCACAATGCTGTGATGAAACAGAGAGTCACTGAGTGTACACTTTGGATGGATTGTACAAGGACCGTATAACACAGTGATTCCTGTGGTGCATGATGGACTGTGGTTAACAGTACAAATATGAGACTGTTCTCTAGTGAACTATAACAAATATACAATACTGGTACATGGTGTTAATGATAGGGTGGCTTATGGAAAAAATATACGAAATGTAAGCTATGGACTATAGTTAACAGTGATATTTTGATGATGTTCTTTCATCATTTGTTAAAAATGTTTCACAACAATGCAAGGTGTTGGTGGTGGGGGGATGTATGGTAATTCTGTATGTTATGCATGTTTGTTTTGTAAACTCACAAATCCTCTAACAAAATATAAAATTTTTTAAAATTTTAATTTTTTTTAAAAAATTAACTGAATATTGGACTCAAAATAAAACTGAATTAGACCCTTACCCTGAAACTTAAGTACATTCTATGTTTAATATTGCTGAAGACTTTAAAGCCTCTCAGCCTCTTATTCTCTTGTGGTGACAGCGTTTTATCTTCTGCAGAAGAAAATTGGAAGGTCAGGGTGGCAAGGGAGTCAAGAATTACTGAACACTAGCCACATGCTTGTCTCTGGGCCTTGCCCTTTACTAGGTTGGCTCATCTGATGGTTGTAGCAACCTTGAGAAGTAGGTATTATTATCCCCCTTATTATAGCTGGGAAAACTGAAGCCCAGAGAGATCTCCAGAATTATACATAGATTATAAATCTAGGGTTTAGTCTCGGCTCACTCTGACTCTAAAGTGATAGTCCTACCATGCTGAACAGAAAAACATTTTACTGGTCATCATCTTTGAGGCTCAACTACATGTCCCCACAATAATAGCTAAAATCTGTATAGCACTTCCTAAGTTCCAAGCACTGTTGCAAGTTTTAACAAATTAAATCTTCATAAGCAGCCCATGAGGTTGGTATTATTATTATCTCCATTTTACAAAGGTGGAAATGGAGGTACAGATTGCTCAAAGATATAGAGCTTGGAAGTGGCAAAGCCAGAATGTAAAGCCAGACAGTATGGCTCCACAGTCTCAATAATGCAACTCACCTCCTATATTCATCAGTATATTTGATAATCAAGTTATTAGCAACACCCTTTATCTCAGTTACCTATAGCTACTTATCAAACTACTCCAAAACTTAGTGGATTAAAAGAACAATTTTATTTTTTTAATGATTTTATGGGTCAGGAATTCAGCAAAGGCTCGTTTTGGTCCTTTCTGAATCCGTGTGGCATCAGCTGTAGTGACTGGGATTGGAGGACCTACTTCCAAGGTGATTTCTTCACATATGTGCCTTCACATATGTGAAGTATCACATATGAGATACTTCACAAGGAGTATCTCATTGCTCCTTTGTCTATCTGTCTTTCTCTCTCTCTTTCTCTTTCTCTTTCTCTTTCTCTTTCTCTCTCTCTATATGGCATCTCATCCTTTATATGGCTTGGGCTTCTCAAAGCATGATGGTCTCAGAGTGCTAACACTTCTAGCCTGGTGTCTGGCTTCCAAGAGGTAAGAAGAAGCTTCCAGATCAATTAAGGGCTATGCCCAGAATTGGCATATTGCCACTTCTGCCATATTCTAAAGGTCAAAGCATTCATATGGCCTACCCAGATTTAAGGGGTAGAGAAATAGACTCCACCTCTTAATGGGGTTTTGGCAAAGCCACATTGCATAAGAGCATTTAGGGTGGGCCATTTTTATGGCCAGTTTTGAAAAATACAATCTACCACACCCTCCTCCCCCACACAATCAGTCATGGTTTAGAGACTGAAATGTCGCAAACAGAAACAATCTGTTAAAGGAGTTGCTATTTACATCACAGTGCTGTGTCATTTATTTTAGCACTGTAATTTAAGAGCATGTCCTTATATAATATATGAAAGCATGTTTAACATTAAGTCTGGAGCAAAGAAATCCAATGATATTTCTTGATTGAATTAAATTTGGTCATTTGTGATGCCCAAGAAAATTATCTGGCAAGAGAAATTCATTCTCGACCAAGATTTAAAGTCACTCCCAATAGATTGTAAATTCTCTTTAGGAGAAGGGTCATTGCTATTTATCTTAGAATTCCTCTAGTACTTAAAAGATACAAAGCTTATTTTGTGGAATAAGTGTTGTTCGTAAGCCACAGACATTTTGCCACCTGCACCAGCAGAACACAGGGAAGTCTGCCGATTATCCTAGGCACGCATCCACCTTCCAAGTGTGTGGAGGTGTATTTAACTCTTCAAGGGTCTTGAATGCAGATTGTGCTGGAAGCTGAATGACCTTTGAATGAGTATACCAATGAGAAGCTATTAGACTAAGACCAGGAGCTATGAGAGTAGGTCACATGACCTGGCTTCCATGCCAACGTGCCTCAGCATAATCTGGCATTTACAATAATTTGTATTAGTGGCTATGGATTCAAGATGGGGGTGTCCCTGGTTGTATGGAGCTCGTAACTGGTAATAACAGCTTCCACACTTTTTTTTCTCAAAATGCTATTTGCTAAAATAGTGTTAGAATTGTCTAATATTCATTAAAATAAAAATGATAACCTTCCTATGGATTTAACATGTTGCTATAATCTACACTATACATTTGCGGAATTAACCCTGCTACATCCCTACACATTTGAGTCCAGTAAATATTTATTGTACATATCCATATTTGCTTCTGTGTGTTTTTGCAAAATAATGCAGCAAGAAAACTTAGGTTGTAGCTGGTTTATCACACTGAGAATCAGTTTCCAGCCATACTACTGGTGGGACAATGTGTCTTCAGGAATTTTGTAATGATGTTCTCAAGGCACTATGCGAGAACCTGGGAGCACACAAAGATGAACAAAGCCATTTCAGCTGGATTCAGATCTTTAACCATCTCACATGAAGGATAGAAGCCTACCTCTTTCTCAATGTGTTGAACAAAACACATTTTCCAAGTATTCTTAGCTACACTGATTATGCCTTCCTTAACCCTCAAAGATAAGACTGAGTTTGAGGTAATCATATAGGCACTTTGAAGAATAAGGCATTTATATAGAATCTACATCCCATTTTGGAGTCTGATAAACTTCTTGCTGTATTTTCTGAGGGAAGATTTTGAATGATTTGACCTAACTCCACATAGTCTCTCCTGGTGTTTAATAAAAATGATTAGAACCACTTATACTCATTTCATCAAGGGTCAGTTTGAATGTAGGAACTTTTGTTGGGAAATTCTATCCACCTGGGACTTGGCTATTGTTTTGTGGAGATCCTGCATTATAGGATTCTGAATGTGGCCAGGTGCTCTGATGAGCACCTGGTTCAAGGTCTGGTTCAAGGACCAATAGTTCATGATACTGGATGGAGTACTCAAGGAAGCCCTTAAAGTATATCGTAGCACATGATGATATCTTTATGTAAAAGGAAAATGAGACACCTGTATGCCCATAGTTTCATATTGGTGCAGCTCGTATACAATTTACTCAATATGTACCTGTTGCAGGTACGTTCCCAAGAACAAGACAGACTCTGAGATAGAGATTTACATGCAGGTTTATTGGGGAGTGCTCTTGGGATTAATAACTATGGGTGAATGGAAGAAGCAAGATGGGGCAGAAAGAGGAGTTGAATTGAGAAACAATAACAAAAGACTCAGCCGATACTATGGGGAGCTGTAGACCTGGGTTGGCCTTGATGACTTGTCAAAATTGAGGCAAAAAGCCTGTGTCTTTATACACACTGTAGACCAGTCATTGGATGTCACTTCCCCATAGGAAGGGCGTGTGACCTTGAGTGAGGTAGATCTCTTAGGCAGAAGACAATGTGTAGATAGGGCTAAGAGCTGAAGGCTGTCAGCTGCCAAGACTTCCAAAAGCTGAGTAAATGTGTCCTGAAGATAACATCCTAGCACACCACAGTATCCACCACAATGCTTACATTAAATAAAGAAAACACTCTTATAATAGATAAATACAATTCACATCATTCTGGTTCTTAACATCTAGTGAGTTTTTATTCTACAAACAGCATCCATTCCTGAGCTCCTTCATGATATACTGAAAAAGACATTTCAGGAATGTCAAGTAGTTGTTGATTTCTCAGCCTATCAGTGCATTTTCATGAATACATATTGCTCTATCTTTTAACTGATGTTTCACCTTAGGGGGAAAATGCTGTAAAATTTTGAGGCATTGATTGCTTTCTACTCAAAAAACAAAGTCATCTGCATAACCAAAATTCCACACAAATTGAAAAAGGAAGACCTTGCTATTATTTCAGGTTTCAAACGCTTCATGACAACCTCTATTGACATGTCTTAACAATTTGTAAACCTTGTTTATTTACTCATTTATTTATTTCAATTTATTAGTTACATAGCTTTTACTATGTGCCAGGCACAATTCTAAGTGCTTCTCAAATATTAATCCATTTAATTCTTATTAACAAACCTATGAGTTAGGCAAAATTACTAAACTCATTTAGAGATGAGCAAACCAAGGTATATAGAAAGTTAAGTAATTCACACAGCTTGTAAGTAGTACAGCTGGATTTCAACCCAGGCAGTCTGTCTCTACAGTCCCTATACTTCATTCCTATACAATACTGCTTTTATAATACAAAATGCTAATATCATGTGTCTTCTGACATTCCACATCAAAGATGATGTAAGACCTTAGATGTGAGATCTCCATTTCTCACCCCTTGAATCTGATCAAATGGTTTGTTTATCCTATGGGATCTCAGACCAATTTGTCTCTTAAACTGTATGTGTGTATGTGCTTGTGTGCACATGTGTGGTAGAGGGAAAGTGGTGGTGACGGTGACAAGAATATAAGCAGGAAGCATGAGTAAAGAAGACAAGATTTTTGTACATTTGAAATTTATGTTCTTATTCCAAGAGACAATAATATTATCATGTCAAGATTATATCCCCGTAGGTTAAATTATGTAACCCAGAAAAAAAATATGTTTTTAATTTTAATCCCGTTCCAGCGGGTGTGAACCCACTGTAAGTAGGACAATTTGAAGATGTTAATTTTAGTTAATGTGTAGCCAACTGAATCAGAACATGTCTTAATCTTATTACAGAGGCCTTATAAAAGAGAAAGGTATAGGGAGGGGCCAGGAACTGGAAGTAGCTGGAACCCAGTAGAGAAAGACAAATACTGCCATGTGACAGGATAACCAAGGGACTCCAAGGACTGCCAGTCTGCCAGAGCATTACTGACCCTGGGAGGAAACAAAACTTCCAGACCATGAGACAATACATTCCCATTGTTTAAGCCAACCCGTTGTGTGGTATTTGTCATAGCAACCAGGGAAACTAGGGCACCTAGAATATCATGGAAGTTTGCACTAGAAGCTGTGACTAAACTAGTGGTCTAAAATTATTCCATCTAGTCCAGCATAGCCTATCAAAATAGTTTACTTTTCATGTGAAATTGACTAAAAAACTTTGGTCAAGAATGCATATCCATTTTTCCCATTGATCTTATGTTAAGAATTATTGTTTACTATGCTCAAATCATTTAAAAAGTCTCTTTTTTCTTTATTGATGAAGAAGCTTTAGATTACATAAATGTTACATCAAAAATATAGGGAATTCCCATATACCCAACCCCTCCCCCTCCAACACTTTCCCCCATTAACAACATCTTTCCTTAGTGTGGTACATTTGTTACAATTGATGAACACGTTTTGAAACATTGCTATTAAGCATGGTCTATAGATGACATTATGGTTTACACTTTGCACCACACTATTTTACAGGTTTTGACAAAATATATAATGGCCTATATCCATCATTGCAATATCATACAGAACAATTCCAATGTCCCAAAAATGCCCTGGAGGTCATTCCAGAGGTTAGCTTATGCTTGTCTCAGGAGGATTTCACTGACTGCCACAGTAAACAGTGCCTCAAGCAAGGGTGCTCCTGAGGGCTCTAGAGACATCTGGACACTATAGGCATAGCAGATAACCCCAAGAAATCAGCATCCCATCAGTGGGCTTTACCTTAGAATATATGATAACCTATCCCCCCAATGTATCAGAGTTAAACTCAGTTACAATTTCCCTACACATGGTTCTTCTGTCCCACTTATTTGAACCTATAATTAGGACTATACCTGTTAAAAAAATGTCCCAGAGACTTAAGTATTCTGGCTGTTCATATGCCAGTTGAGCCCTGAATCTCAGCAGAGTTGCAGTCACACCTACTCTCTAGTTCATCGGACTCACCCAGGACAACTAACAAAAGAATGAAGATGGACTACACCCATCCCATTTTCAAAATATCTTGGAGTTCTCCCAATTGCATCGCAGTTGTCACAGATATGCATCTATTATTGTAACAGATATTTCCAGATACATTCATTTCTAATGGTATGGCCCTGTTTACCTCTACTGTATTGTTAAACTTTTTGGAAAAGAACTTCCTCAGAACTGTCATTCAGAGAAGTGAAACCTCCTAAGGCATGGGCAAAAAGACATTTTGCTTCAGTTTTCCTTGCCCTATGTGCCACTCCTCTACTCAACCCTGAGATGAAATATTGCCACATGACTAATAGAACAGCATCACAAGACTTGCTTTCAGGCTCTCCATTGTGTCTAAACTGAGAATTTGAGGTGTAATAGAAATAGTGCAGATGCTGCTCTGCCTCCAATCTTCTCTATATACTGCAAAATTGACAAAGTTGTTTCCTGCACAAATAATTGTAGGCAGAAGATCTGGACTGCCCATGGTCTAAATCACAGAGGCCTTCCTCATAGGTGGTGTGATGGTTAGGCTAATGTGTCAACTAGGCCATTTAATTGTACCCAGGTGTTTGGTCCAGCAAGCACTGGGCTAATTGTAATACAAAGACATTTATGGACTTTAGTCATCAGTGAGTTTACTGCATAGATGGCTGATTACATCTATGATCAACCAGGGAGGTTGCTGTCAAGAATGAGTGACATTTTATCCAATCAGTTGAATGCCTTAAAAGCGAACGTGATTTCAACATTCAGAGAGAATTTCCCAGCTTGTCTTTGGACAGCCAGCGTCTCCCAGGAACTCATAAAGGACCTTCATCAGACTTTCATCAGAGCCCCTGGTTTGCAACTTGCCTGTGAAATCTGGACTTGTGCATCCCCACAGTCACGTGAGAGAATTTTTTGAAATCTCATACTATTTACAGATGTCTCCTGTTAATTCTGTTTCCCTAGAGAACCCTGACTAATACAGGTGGGCATGACAACAAAAGAACCAAGATTGTTATTTTGGATTTATTTTCTAGCCATGCACCCTGTAAGTTCTCCAAAGTCATGTGTTGAATCATCTCCACCCACATTGCAAGGGCTAAAGTGGAGAAATCTTGTATTTCCACACTCATTAATGTAACAGAATACCATGGGCCAACCAGTAAAAAGGCTGGCTTGAAAGAAATCCTTCCTTGTTTGTGAGGGTGGTCTCCCTCAGGCTACAGAGATTTCACAGACATATTGTGAGAGGCCTGCAAGTGTTCTATGAAAATTTGCTAATTCAGTGCTTAGATTTTATCATAATATAGCTTATAATAAATTAAGCATAATCTAAATAGTCCCAATAACCAATTATCCCTGAGTCCTGTCACTGTGTTTCAATTCCTGCCTGTGTGATTATATTACTATTATGTTGGTGTCAAATAATATTGCTTTGCCACTACTGTCTAATTTTTAAAAATGGAAGTGGACTTAATATGCAAAGGATGTTGCTAGCTTAAAGTAAAGGAAAAATGACCTAACAGTCAACTCAGTAAAAGCAAAGATTTCACAGCAGTTTGAAAAAGAGAAAAGGGATGGAAAAATTGAGTTGTCATATGGCTCATAGTTGTAAAAGTTTGCTTAACTCAAGTAAACGTCCCCTGTAGCAGTGCTACTCAGAAACAGGCTCACTCCTGCCTCAGAGTCTTTGTACCCACTGTTCCCTCTTCCTGGAACACCCACCCTCCCAAATAATATCCAAATGTTTCTTCAAGTTTTTATATAAATGTCACCTTCTCTATGAGGCCTTTCCTGACCATCATATTAAAAAATTGCAACTCCCCTTTCCCCAAACTCTTCTATCTCCCCTTCCCTAGATTTTTCTCCCTAACATTTATCACCATCTGACACACTAAGTATTTCACTTTATTTGGTTTATTATCTGTCTTCTCCCACTAGAGTGTGGTGTCCATGAAGACAGGGAACTTTGTTTTGTTCACTGACATACCTGTGCCACCTAAAAGAAGGACGTTGCAAATAGGTCCTCAGCAAATGTGTGTTGAATGAATGAACCAACACATGAATGAATTAATATTTATACTATGAGCACCAGTTTGACTTTACCAACCCACCTTATTTGTCACATTAATGTTGTTAATTTGTGTACTGTGGGTTTTTTTTGTAGTTTTACTCATATTTCATTTGTAAACTTGTTTTTATTTCTACTTGTATAATAATACATATGGGCAGCTTACTCTATTGAGTGTTATGCCCCTACATATTTAAATAGCACAATAAGAAATAGTGAAGATAACATTTGAGATTCTTGGGATTTTTTCCTTTAAAAGTCATTCTTTCCCTTTAAAAGCCATTATTCTTTTAACAATTTAAAAAATTGTATTGGATCAGAAGACTGTTGGCTGGTGAAATTGTCAGAGTGTTCATGTTTACTGGGGTGCTCTGTGACTCAATCTTTGTGTCTGATCTTGGAATTTCTTCCTTTTCTTCCACACTCCACCTTAGGCGGCAAGAATCATATGGAACAAAAATAGGATGTGGGTTGTTGAGTAGCATTTTTACAAAAAGCACACTGTTACTGAAGCCAGCTCCTCCCCTGCCCATTAGTGTTTCTTCAAAAATTAACAGCTTTAAGAATCCATCTTTTAAATAAGGTCTTATTTCTCTGAAATTGTAGCTATTGTAAAGCACATCCAGGGGTTTACATGGCAGAGCATATTTTCCCCCTTAAGCTGATGGGTGTAATTGTTAGGCAGTAGTTTAATGCACTGAAAAATCA
>JAQZBX010078541.1:0-14107 GCA_029593785.1 Cabassous unicinctus
TGTTTATGTGGTGTATTACATTGATTGATTTTCTTATGTTGAACCATCATTGCATACCCTGGATGAAACCCACTTGGTCATAGTGTATAATTCGTTTGATATGTTGTTGAATGCGATTAGCAAGTATTTTGTTGAGGATTTTAGCATCTAGGTTCATTAGAGTGATTGGTCTGTAATTTTCTTTTCTTGTGGCATCTTTGTTTGGTTTGCTATTAGGGTAATGTTGGCATCATAGAATGAGTTAGGCAATGTTCTTTCTACTTCTATTTTTGGAAGAGCTTTAGCAGGATTGGTGTTAGTTCTTTCCAGAATGTTTGGTAGAATTCACCTGTGAAGCCATCTGTTCCTGGGCTCTTTTTAGTTGGGAGGTTTTTGATGACCAAGTCTGTCTCTTTACTTTTAATTGGGATGGTAAGTTCATTTTATTCTTTCGTCAATGTAGGCTGCTTGTGAGTTTCTAGGAATTTGTCCATTTCCTCTAAATTATCATTCTTGTTGGCATATAATTTTTCAAAGTATCCTCTCATGATATTACTTATTTCTGTGGGGTCAGTGATGATATCCCCTTCATCATTTCTTATCTTGTGTATTTGCATCTGCTCTTTCTTTTTCTTTTTTAATCTGGCTAAGGATTTTTCAATTTGATTGACCTTCTCAAAGAACCAGCTTTTGGTTTTGTTTAATTTTCTATTTCATTTAATTCTGCTATAATCTTTGTTATTTCCTTCTTTCTACTTCCTATGGGGTTAGGTTGTTGTTGTTTTTCAAATTCTTCCAGGTGTGTAGTTAGGTTTTCAATTTTAGCTCTTCTTTTTTGATATATGCAATTATGGCTATGAATTTCCCTCTCAGGACAGCTTTGGCTGCGTCCCATAGGTTTTGATATGTTGTGTTGTCATTTTTATTCCTTTCAAGGTGGTTACTAATTTCTTTTGGGATTTCCTTCTTGACCCACGGTTTGTCTAAGAACATGTTGTTTAACTTCCTTATCTTTGTGCTTAATCTGGTTCTCTGGCCCTTAATGATTTCCAATTTCATTCCATTGTGGTCAGAGAAATTACTTTGTATAATCTTAATCTTTCTGAATTTATTGAGATTTGTTTTGTGGCCTAGCATGTGGTCTATTTTGGAGTATGATCCATGTGCACTCGAGAAGAATGTATATTCTGCTGTATTTGGGTGTAGCATTCTGTATATATCTATTAGGTCCAGATCCTGTAATATATTATTCAGAGTTTTTGTTTCTTTATTGATTCTCTGTTGAGATGTTTTGTCAAATGGTGATAATGGTGTATAAAGCCCCCCACTATAATTGTAGAGGTATTTATGTCTCCACTTAGTCTTACAAGTGTTTGACTCATGTATTTTGAGGTGCCCTGATTAGGTGCTTAAATGTTTATTATTGTTCTTTCTTCTTGAAAGATTACTCCTTTTACTAATATAGAGTGTCTGTCTTTGTCTCTTACAATAGTTTGCATTTAAAGTCTATTTTGTCTCATATTAGTATAGCTACTCCCACTCTTTTTTGGTTGTTGTTGCTTGCAAAATTGTTTTCCAGCCATTCACTTTCAGTCTCCTTGAATCCCTGGGGCTAAGGTGGGTTTCTTGTAGACTACATGTAAATAGGTCATATTTCCTTACCCATTCTGACAATCTGTGTCTCTTGACTGGTGAATTTAATCCATTAACATTCAGTGGTATTACTCTCAAGGAATTTCTTACATCAGCCATATTTTCTTTACATTTATGTATGTCATATGTTGTTTTTATTTCTCTTTTTGTCTTTTTAGTTGTTCTTACACGCTCCTCCACCTCTCTCTCTCTTATTTTTTCCTTTCAACTGTAGAACTTCCTTTAGTATTTCTTGAAGGGCAGGTTTCTTATTGGCATACTCTCTTGATTTCTGTTTATCTGTGAATATTTTAAACTCTCCATAAGTTTTGAATGCCAGCTTTGTTGGATAGAGAATTCATGGCTGGAAGTTTTTTTTCTTTGAGTACCTTGACTATGTCATACCACTGTCTTCTTGCCTCCATGGTTTCAGATGAGAAATCAGCACTTAGTCTTATTAAACTTCCCTTGTATGTGATGATTCTCTTCTCTTGCTGCCTTTAGTATTTTCTCTTTGTCTTGAGCATTGGATCTTTTGACAAGTATACGTCTTGGAAGAGGCCTGTTGGGATTTATACTGTTTGGGGTGCACTGTGCTTCCTGAACATGTACGTCCATCTCCCTCAATAGGATTGGGAAGTTTTCAGCCATTATTTCCTTTAACACTCCTCTTGTTCCCTTTCCCTTCTCTTCTTTCTCTGGGATGCCTATACTGCTTATGTTTGTGCATTTTCATTTGTTGTTTAAATCCCTAAGTCCCTGCTCGATTTTTTCTATCTTTTTATCTATCTCTTCTACTATCTGTTTGATTTTAGATGTACTGTTTTCTACATCACTAATTCTTTCTTCTGCCTGTTCAAATCTGCTGTTATGTGATGCTAGATTCTTTTTGATTTCTTAGATTGTGCCGTTCATCACCATCATACTTGTTATCTTTTTATATATGTTTACAATTTCTTCAGTATATTCTCCCAGTGTCTTCTTAATATCCTTAATTTCTTCCTTCACTTCATTAAGTTTTCCCATGATATTTGTTTGGACAGCTTTGATTAGCTGTTCAATGTTCTGCATCTCTTCCTGGTTTTTAGTATGTCCATTGGACTGGTCCATGTCTTCCTGTTTCCTACTATGGTTTGTAATTTTTTGTTTCTCTCTGGTCATCATTTATTTTGATGGGTTTATTCAATTGATTAGGTCTCTCTCTGCTCTAGAGTTTTGTTTAGCTGCTGATTTTGTGTGTGTGTTAAGTTTTCTCTTTTGCACTTTGTTCTTCTTGTTCTATTTTCTTGCTGTTCTCTATGTTCCCTTGAAGGAAAAAGATTAGGGCCAAAGAAATTGAAAGAGTTAAGAAAAGAAAAATGATAATAGAAATAATAATGAAAGTTAGAAGAAGGGCCCTATAAGACTTAGTAAAATGAATATTTAACTCATATAAGCCATGTAGAGTAATAGGAATAAAAAGGTGGAGTACCTAAAATGAAATGGGGAACCAAATAGAGAAAAATATAAATTTATGGGATGGTTTAAAAGACCCAAATGATGAGGAGAGAGAAAAAGAGGAAAGAAAGGACAGAAAGAAAAAAGTAAATTAAAAAAAAACAGTATAGAAGATAGAAACCAATAAAATTGAGGACTAATAAAAATGGTGGAATGTAAGAACTACAACAGAAAGCAGAAGATAGAAGGATGAAGGAAGGAAAAGTGATAGCGTTGGTAGGCAAAATCAGTATACACAGAAAATGGAAATAAAGGAAGGAGAAGCACAACAAAGAAGAAACAAGCTAGCAGCATCTAATTTTTAAAAAAGGGTGGGGGAGGAAAGAAAAACAGGAAAAAAAGCAACAACAACAAAAACCAAACAAACACATAAGCAAGCAGTTGAACAAAGCTAAGGAAGAACAGCGTTCCTTCTTGGGCCTTGTGGAGCCTCTCAGTCTGCCTGTTCTCATCAATCAATTACCCTTCAGGCTTCTCTCTGCAGATTTTGAAGAGGGTTTTAGCAAGTAAACTAACTTAAATATTTTTTAAGTAACCTTTTTTTTTGGAAAAATAAAGGACCCAAAAGAAGCTAGTACAAAAACAATTTCTATGTTTTCCCTGTCCTATGGTATCAGCTGGATGTTAAATATCCCGGTGGATCACTACTCTTAGAGGAGCCAAAAATCAAACTAGGAACCTCATATATTCAAGGCAGAAATTCCTCCACTAAGCTACCTTCTTAATTGGGTCAGTTAGCTCTTCAGGAAGCTATTCAGTCACTTTCCCCCAAACAGGTTTTACTCTCCAGGGGCAGCTGATTTCAGCAGGCTGTATTAGCAGATCCCCCCTCCCCTCTCCTGGTCAGGTTGAGTTCCCTTTTGTAATTCAAATGGGAGCCTGATGACTGAGTACACCACACAGAAGTGATTTTTCAAGTCTCTTCTAGACCACCCCTTCCTCCCAGGGGACCCTAAATAGGTTCTTGAAAACTTATTAAGCGCTTCCCACTGCCTGACTCCCTTAGGGGAGATGAAATTCTGACAGTCTTCAACATGGAACTATTAAATTGGCTGATTCCACCCTCTCTCAAGCCAAGCCTCTGTATCCCAGGGCAGTTAGGTAAATCAGGCTGCCTCAGCAGATTCGCCTCTCCCCTCAGCCTGGTGCCAATTCAAGTCGGCTGGTGTGCTCCCTGAAGCTCCAAGGGGATCCCGGCAACAAACCCACAGAAAGAAAATACCTCTCCACCCCTTGCCAGAACTCTCCCACTCTCGGAGAATGCTCCCTCTTGCTGGGTGGCCAGCGGGAGTCAGGGCTCACCCTGGCTCCATGTCCCGAGGGTGGGCCTTAGCCATCCGTGATTTCCATGGAGCTAAAAACTCATGGTTTTATCCTGCACAATCTGTCTCCCTGTCCAGATCCCTCCAGATCGAAGCCCCAAAGACTCCTGCTCCCTGGGCTCCCAGAACAGCTCACTTGGGCTGTCCCCAATCAGCCATTTTTTGCAAGAGAGATGGTAAGTGCCCACTTAAACCAACTCCATATTGCCCCTGACTCTCCATTTCATTTCTGGTGTGTTTTTTGCCTTTCAGGAATTATTCCATTTTAACTAACTTGCCCAACTTAAACCATAGTTTTATTTGTAGTATTCCCTTTTAATGTCTACTGCAACTGTAGCAATATCCCATTGTTATTTTTATATATTGGTTATTAGGGTCTTCACTGTTTTTTATTGTTGTCGTTCTTGCAATAGTTCTATTAATTTACTAATATTTTGTTTTAGTTTACTAAATGCTGCTAAAGCAATATTCCAGAAATAGGTTAGCTTTTATAATAGGATTTCTTAGGTTAAAGGCTTACAGTTCTTAGGCCATGAAACTGTCCAAATCAAGGTATCATCAGAGATGCTTTCTCATCGAGTTACAGCTGTCAGTGATCAAGCACATGGCAGGCCAAAATACTGGTCCATTTCTCTCTCCCCTCTCCTTTAGGTCACATTGCCTTTAGCTTCAGGCTGCTCCACCTGTGGCTTTTTTCTGTCCCAGGTTTGTCAACTTCTGGAAGCTTCTCTCTGTCTCTGCAGTCTTTTATTCCTCCATTTATAAAGGACTCCAATAAGAGTATTAAGGCCCACTCTGGTCACACAATCTAATCAAGGCCATTAAGTAATTTAATCAAAAGGTCCCACCTGTAATAGATTTACATGCACAGGAATGGCACTGGAATGGATTAGCTCTAAGGACATGGTCTTCTGGAGACAAACCAGCTCCAGACTGTCACATTCCATCTTCTTCACTCCAAAAAGACATGTTATTTCCATATGCAAAATACATTCATTCTGTCACAATATCTCTGAAAGCAAAAGTGTTATTAATTTTCCTCATTGTTTTTCTGATTTCAGTCTCATTCATTACTTCTTTGGTTTTCCTTCTTTCCTTCTTCTTAATTTGGGTTCATTTTGCTCCTCTTTTTCCTCTTAAAGTGTGACCCTCCTTCTTTTTTAATATAAATACTTAATCCTGCAAATTTCTGTAGAAGCATTGCCTTAGCAACTTCCCACAAATTTTAATGTACTGTATTTTCATTTTTGTTCAGTTCAAAAATATTTTTAATTCACATTAAAATTTCCTCTTGGACCTATGGATTATGTAGAAGTGTATTGTTTAATTTCAAGTGTCAGGATATTTTCCTGTTACTAATTTCTAGCTTGACTTCTTTACATTCTGAAGACATACTTTCTTTGATTTCAGTTATTTCAAATTTGGTAAGGTTTGTTTCATGAACCAAGATATGGTCTATCTCAGTTGATGTTCCATATGATCTTGAGAATAATTTGTGTTCTGCTTTCCTTGGATGAATTATTCCATAATTGTCAGTAAGATGCAGTTGGTTGAAGTGCATTGTGGCAAGATGTCAGGGTAAGAAGCTCCCACTATCAATCCCTCTATCAGAACAGCTATTAAACATGTAGGAACTATCTGAATTAACTATTTTGGAAGTTCAGAGTTCAGTAAAACACTGCTTCAACCAGGGAAAAGGGACAGAAGAATTTAGTAAAATACAGTAAATATCAGTGAATTTCACTCTGTGGAGCAGTTACCATTGTCTTTCTTCCAGTTTCTCTTCAGGCAACCGTGAAGTACTCAACCCTGGCACCTGGTGCAGCTTGCTGGTGCTAGGATGGGATATAAAGACATAGTTCCCCAAGGTCTGGAGGCCTGTGGTACCATAGCTAATCACTGATTTTGATTAAATATTTCAGCTCGTTGGGGTGTCTGGCTCTGAGGGTGACCATTGTTCCAATCCCTCCACCAGAAAAAGTGGCAGAGGAGCATAAAAACCCTTCCTCAAAATTACAGAAAAGAAGTAAAGAGATGCATTTACTGAGCAAGTGCTGAATCAAGAAAATGCAGCTTCAAGGAGCCATAAGAAAAGCTCCTGGCATACTTGCTTGACCCCTTCTTCACATTTTCCCCAGTGTGGGGCTGGCAGATGATCCTTTTGTAGTCCCTCAGCCTGTTTCCAGCTTGGAAAAACTGACCTGGGAAATGTCTTTTTGGCTCCTCTACCCTCCCAGAAATTGCCCTCCAGATAAACAGTTTCAGACACAACTTGGGTAATAAACAATTAAGTCAGTCAGGCTAGGGCAAAGGATTAGCTACTTTAAGTCCCATGGTGGAGCATCTGGGAGAGAGAGAATATCTGTTTCCTGGAGGAATAAAACAGGCATTCAATTCTTATAAACAGGGGAACTCATAAGGCCACTAGCAAGCACAAACAGGCCCTGAAAACACAGGGAGAACCCTGCATTTTGCATTCACATTGAGATGACCATCTTATAGTAGGGCTGAACTCTGAAAGAGAGCACTAACCAATATAAAACCAATTTCCAGGACTGTGAAAGGTGTTTTGCACTTTGGTTTGTCTGATTTTGTTAGCTCCTGGCACTCAAGATAATCTCTGCAATATCATTATGTGGATTTAATCTCAGGAAACAGACATATCAGAAACTCAATCTCAGGGTTAATATTGAAAAAATATAAAGTGTGCTGCGTGTAACAAAAGATTACAAGACAAACTAAAACAAAATGACAGCCCATCCAAAGGAAGAGAATATGAACAAAACTACTGAAGCCGAAGAATGAAATGAAAAATTCTAGGAGGTTTTCAACAGCAGATTGGAGTTGACAGAAGAAAGAATAATTGAACTCAGAGACAAGACAATTGAAATAAGTCAGGGTGAGAAGCAAAAGAAAAATAATTTTTAAAGAAAAGAAAATAAACCTGTGGGACACTACAAATGTACCAATATCCTCATCATGAGAGTCACAGAGAGAAATGAACAGAAGGAATACTCAAGGAAATAATGACATAAAACTTCCCAAACTTGCCAAAGGCATAATCATACACATCCAAGAGGCCCAGAGAAAAACAAGTATGAGAAATATGACCAGACAAAAGGTGGTCAAACTGTCAAATGCAAAGAATGAGAGAATTCAAAAAGCTGAAAGAGAAAAGCAACATGATTTATATAAGGGTTTCCCAATTAGGTTAAGTGCAATTTTTCATCAGAAACCATGGAAACAAGGAGGCAGTGGGTTGAAATACTTAAAGTTCTCATAGAAAATAATTGTCAACCAAAAATTGAATATCCTGCAAGATTTTCTTTGAAAAAATGAGGGAGAGATTAATAAATTTGCCAATAAAGCAAAGCTGAGAGTTCATTACCACTAGACCTTCCCTATAAGCAATGGTAAAGTGAGTCCTTCAGATTAAAAGGAAAAGACAGAAGACAGTAGATCAAAGAAGCATAAAGAAATAAAGACTTCTGGTAAATGTAACCATGTGGCTAATTATAAATGCCAGTAATATTGTATAGTATTTTTTGAGTATGTAACTTCACTTCTTACTTCTTAAAAGTGCTAAAATAAAAATGCATAAAAGTAATGATAAATCTATGGTTTTGGACATAAAATGTATAAAAATATAATTTGTATCTAAAGGTGCAGATGGTAGAAATATAGATGCTAAAGATAATTCTGATGAGGGCTTAGAAATGATGAATGTGTCATTAGGAACTGGAAGAAAGGTGATCCATGTTTTAAAGTGGCAGAGAATTTTGAAAAATTGAGTCTTGAGGTCGGACAGAAGGCAAAATTTGTAAGTGACAAGCTTGGTTATTTAGCTGAGATTCCCATAATAAATGTGGAAACTATGAGCTGGTTTCTCCTTTTAGCTTATAGTGAAATGCAAGAGGAAAAGGAAAACTTGAGAACTGAAATCCTGGGCACAAAGAAACCAAAAATCAAAAGACAAAAAGCCCATTTGAAAATGGGCAAGTGATTTGAATAGACACTTCTCCAAAGAAGAAATGCAAATGGCTAAGAAGCACATGAAAAAATGCTCAACATCACTAGCTCTTAGGGAAATACAAATCAAAACTACAATGAGATACCATCTTAAACCCATTAAACTGGTGGCTATTAAAAAAACAGAGGACTACAAGTGCTGGAGAGGATGTGGAAGAATGGAAAACCCCATCCACTGCTTGTGGGAATGCAGATGATGCAGCCCTTGTGGAGGACAGTTTGGCAGTTCCTCAGGAAGCTAACCATAGAACTGCCATTTGATCCAGCAATTCCACTGATTCCAGAAGAATTGAAAGCAGGGACACGAACAGATATATGCACACCATGTTCAGAGCGGCTTTATTCACTATTGCCAAAAGTTGGAATCAACCCAAATGCCCATCAACAGATAAATGGATAAACAAATTGTGGTATATATATACAATGGACTATTACTCAGCTGTAAGAAAGAATGCATTATTAACACATGGGATAGCATGGATGAATCTGGAAGACCTATTTTGAGTGAAGCAAGCCAGGGACTGAAGGACAAATATTACATGACTTTACTGATATGAATTGAGCAAATTGAGCAGACTCACAGAGCTAGAGTCTGGAAGATAGGATTATGGAGATAGAATGGGAGAAGAAGATTGTGAACCAATGGCCATATGAGCAAAATCTATGATAAGTTGGAATTTTGTAGTTGTGCAGTGGAGGGCCATGACAGTGGTGCAATGATATTATTGGGTTGGGCAGTGCTGGTTTGTCAAGGGGCTAGGATGGGGAAGATAAGTTGGACAGTACATGGAACTGGAGGTAGGGTTGGGGGAGGGAGCAGGTGAACACTGGGGATTTGCTGGTATGTGATTGAAACTACAACGTTGGGAATGTTCTTTTGGCAATATAGCATGGGAGGCTTATTGGTTTAGGGTGTTGGATGTGCAGGGCATTTGGGACAGGGTGCACCTGGGCAGGCTTCTAGGGAGTGTGTGAGTGTTCATAGTGTGTTTTATTAGTGGGTGGAGACCCACATAACCAGTGATGGTGATGGAATCCCATCTTGGGGAGTCCTGCTATGTTCTCAAATAGAGTGGTGGGAGTCTATCCAGAGTATAGGCAGTGCCTAATAGAAGAGAACAGAACAGTATGTCAAGCCTCAGTGTTGTTGCAAGTAACTATGAATCTTGTCCTTCAAAGAGTGAAGCCTGGTGGTTGCCATGGACCCTGAGGGGAGGGGCAGGGAGGAATAGAATAGATAAAACATGAGGCATTTTTGGGGCAATGGAAGTGTTCTACATGATCTTGCAATGAGTGATACAGGCCATGTTAAATTTCATCAAAATTTGTAAAAGTGTATCGTCCAAAATGTAAACCATGATGTAAGCCATTGACGATGATTAGTATCTATGTTTCAATATTTGTACATCAATTGTAACAAATGTGCCATCTACATATAAGATGTTATTAATAAGGAAAAGGGGAAAGAAGGGAGGATGCTGGGAATAGGGGAATCCCCTATATTCTGCATGTGACTTTTCTGTAACCTAAAACTTCTTTAAAGACAAAATGAAAAAATAAGACCCTGGGGGAATAAAAGGAAGAAAATGTCACTGTACATACAAAGCAACTGATCTTACAGTGATGAAAGACATAATGATAAAAATTTTACAAATAATTTTTCATTAAATTAATTTTTCTAAATTTTTTTTGTATTTTATTTCTAATTTTTAAAATTATATTATTTCATTTTCTTATTAATTTGGTTATTTTTTTGGCTTCATTTTTGAAGAAGTTTTGGATGACAGAAGGGTTACAGCTATGACAGGGAAAGAACATTGGTGTGGGGTGTCAGTGATGGGGGATTCATGGGAAAAGGTTCATCTAGGGCATACATATAAAGCATATAAATGTGTTTAAGTGTTCCTGGGGCATTGTCACAGTGGGTGGAGATTCACACAATAACCGAAAGAATATTGAATTCTATCCTGGGGAGCTCTGCTACATTCTCTAATGGAACAGCAAGAATCCCCTGAGTACAGGGGCAATGAGTAGTGAAAAAGGATGGTCCATTTACAAGCCCTTGATACTGATGACTGTACTTAAGAACCTTTACTTTTGAAATTGAAACTTAGCCTAGTATTATAGGGTGCCTAAGAGTTACCTCCTGAAATCCTCCATATTGCTCAAATATAGCGTCTCTCTCAGCCAAATTCAGCATATAAATGTATTACCTTCCCCCCAGCTTGGGACATGACTCCTGAGGATAAACCTCTCTGGCACCGAAGGATTAGTACCAAACACCAACTAGCATAGCAACTGGAGAAAGACCTTCATCAAAAGTGGGAAAATGTAAATACAAATGAGTTTGTATGGCTAAGGGACTTCAAAGTGAGCCAGGAGGTCATTCTAGAGGTTACAGTTATGCATGTCTCAGCAGGATCTCACTGACTGCCAAAGTAAATACTACCTCAAATAGCAGGGCTCCTGAGGACTTTGGAGAAATTCAGACACTATAGTCAGTGCAGATAGCTCAGACATTCATTGCCTTGCCAGTGGGCCTTAATTTGGAATTTATGCTCCCCAGTGTGACAGACTTGGACTCAGTTGTGTTTTCCCTACACATGGCTCTTCTGACCCTTCTATTTGAACCTATAATTAGTACTAGACTTGATAGGTGTGTGTCCAGGAGACTTAAATCTTTGGGCTGTCCTTGTACTACCTGGACCCTGAATCTCAATGGAGCTGAAATACCTACCTCCAGTTCATTGGACTCACCATGGACAACTAACAAGGGGATGATGATGGACAACCACCATCCCCAGGAACCGAGAGAGTCTACAACTGCAAGCAAGAGAGTCCCATCCACCTGCCCCATGGGATCGAAGCCCCCTCTCAATTAGAGGTGGAGTGGCTAATACCATCCCAGAATCCTCATGATTGGGGAATGAACTATGGACTAAAGTAGACTTATTGTTATTCTACTGTAGACTTATTGTGATTTTAGCAATATAAGAACTTATATCATTGTTGTGGAAGCAGTGGCCACTAGAGGTTCTGAGGGCAGGAAGAGGGAAAAACACATATAATATGGGGGTGTTTTTAGGACTTGGGAATTGTCCTGAATGGCATTGCAATGACAGATACAAGCCATTATGTATCTTGCAATAACCTGCAAAATTATGTGGGAGAGAGTGTTAACTACAATGTAAGCTATAATCCATGCTTAGTGGCAATGATCCAAAATATGTTCATCAATTGTAATGAATGTCACACACTAATGAAGGATGTTGTTAATGTGGGAAAATGTGGGAAGTGTAAGGAGTGTAGCATATGGGAATCCACTCTATTTTTTATTTAACATTTATGTAATCTTAAGTATCTTTTAAAAAGTAAGAAATATGTTTAATAAAGGAAATTATCATGGCATTTACATTCTCACTAATTTTGGGATCTGATTTCAATTAGGACCCAATCTGGAATACATTATTACTATCTCAAAGCAAACTGAATTCATTGGCCCTCCCATTGCCACAGTGTTAACTGAGTGAATGTATCTGTTTTTATTATTATTATTGAAATCATGAAAATGCTCTAATAATGATTGAAGTGATAAACACACAACTATGTGATTCTAACAAATACCATTGATTGTGCACTTTGGAAGAATTGTATGTTTATTAATATGCATCAATAAATTGATTTGTAAAAAGAAAAAAAAGACTAAAAAATTATTCTCTAAGTTTCACAGGTCCACAAGTGGAGAAGAAATGTGCCCCAGGACAGACCACACTTTTAACCAATTTTGATGAGACTTTGTACTTAATAAGGTTACTTAACTGACTTATGGCTTTTGGGATATTGTGATAGCATGAATATATTTACATATAGGAAGAACAGTTTTTTGGGGGTCCAGAGGGTGGAGTGTGATGGTCTGAAGCTCTATGGACATAGGAAAACTTGTTCTTAGTGTTATTCTATTGCTGTGGGTGTGGACTCATTGTAAGTAGGATCTTTGGATGAGTAAGATATTAAGATGTGACCCACCTCATTGAGGGTGAGTCTTACTCCTCTTACTGGGGTCCTATATAATAGAATGAAATTCAGACAAAGAAAGACACGAAAGCAAGAAGTTGGAAGCAACAAAATCCAGAAGAGAAGGGAGAGGCCAGCAGACACAGCCATATGCCTTGCTATATGGCAGAGGCGTCCAGGATTGCCAACAGCTTGTCTTCAGGAGAAAGG
The DNA here is from genome assembly GCA_029593785.1 of Cabassous unicinctus. Lineage (NCBI taxonomy): Eukaryota > Metazoa > Chordata > Mammalia > Cingulata > Chlamyphoridae > Cabassous > Cabassous unicinctus. The sequence goes on from JAQZBX010078541.1 coordinate 12,684, forward strand.
TATCATATTCTCAGATGATCTCAGAACTGTAATCTTGTAAGTTAAGTTAATATAAAAAACAATCATTTATGTTCTATTTTTTTTGGCAACCTAGCAAACTAGAATGCCTGGCAATCCCTTTACTAGGTATATAACCAAAATAATTGTAAGCAGAGTTTGAATTTATAAACAAAATATGTTATATACATGCAGTGGAATATTATTCAACCATGAAAAGAATGAAGTCCTGATACATGCAACAATATGAGGAACCTTGAAGACATCATTTTGAGTGAAATAAGCCAGACACAAAAGGACAAATATTGTATGACCTCACTGATTTGAAACAATTAGAATATGCAAACATATAGAGTCAGAATCTAGAATATAGGTTATCAGGTGGAGATAAGGAATGGGAAGTTAAGGCTTAAAATGTACATGGTTCCTATTTGGAATGCGGGAAATGTTTGGTAAAGGATGGTGCTGATGGTAGCACAACATTGTAAATGCCATTAAAAGCACTGAAATATATATATATATATATCTGAATGTGATTAAAAGAGGCAATATTCTGTTAATCGCAGTCCATCACCCACTACAAGATTCACTGTATTATACAGTCTCATGCCTTGTACAAGTCATTCGAAGTGTACACTCTGGCTCTCATTTTCATCACAGAGTTGACAGAACAAATATGAGAACATTCTCTCATGAACTATAACAAATATATAGTACTAATATATACTGTTAACAATAGGGTGTTTGGGGAAAAATATACCAAACATAAGATATGGACTATAGTTCATAGTAAAATTTCATGATGCCCTTTCATAATTTGTAACAAACGTTTCACAACAATGCAAGATGTTGGTGGTGAGGTGATGTATGGGAGCTCTGTATGATGTTATGCATGTTTGTTTTGTAAGTACACAACTTTTACTATCCACTCATTGTTTATGTAGATTCATGTATGAATTATATATTTCAATAAAATTTTTTTAAATGAAAGACGATTATGAAATAAAATAGTATTAATAATAATAAGCATAAAAGGGGAAATGTTGGATTGTTTATATGGTAATAGAATAAATTTTTTAATAATCCATGGAACTACACTATACAAACAGTGAACCCTAAGTTAAACCATAGACTTTAATTAATAGTAAAATTATAAAAATGTGCTATTACTAATTGTAACAGATGTTCTGCACCAATGCAAGGTGTTGATGTTGGGGTGGTACATGAGAATTCTGTATTTTATGCATGATTGTTCTGTAAACCCAGAACTTCTCTAATAAAGGAAAAATAGTTGCTTAACATCATTAGCTATTAGGTAAATGCAAATAAAAATCATAATGAGTTAGCCTTTCACAGCCACTAGAATGGCTATTATTAAAAAATATAAAATTACAAGTTTTGGAAAGGACGTGGAGAAAGAGGAGCAC
>JAQZBX010078542.1:0-14094 GCA_029593785.1 Cabassous unicinctus
TTTTTTTTTTTTTTGATCTTTTTCTTCTTTGTTTTCCTCTCCTGTGAAACTAAACATCAAAACATCAACTGATCTAAGGTCATGTATACTACTAGAAGGAAAGCTAAAAACTAACATGGGACTGTATGATAGTAAAACCTCATGTAAAACACGAATATGGGTGATATTGCATGTACAAGACTGTTTTTACAAAATATATATACCAATATACTAGCGAGAAGGAAAAGAACATCTGCTATGTACGGCAGGGGAAGCATAGAGAGATTGAGAGGAGATGAGTTGTGTTTTTTATTATTATTGGAATAATAAGAGTGCTCTGGGAGTGACTGGGGTGATGAATGCATAAACATGTGATTACACTGAATACCACTGACTGTACTCTTTGGATGGATTTATGCTTTATTAATATTTATAAATAAAATTGAAAAAAATGCTAAGAAAAGAAAAATATGAATGTACAAAATAAACTAGAGAGACAGAAATGAAATAGCAGCCATATATGGCAGGGGAAGCTTAGAGAGATTGAGAGATGAATATTAAGGGGTACAGTTTTTTGTCTGGTTTTTTATGTTTATTATTACTATTAATATTGGAATAATGAAAATACTCTAATAATGAATTCATGAATGCACAACTATGTGATTATACCAAATACCATTGATTGTACACTTTGGATAGACTGTGTGCTTTATTAATATGTATCAATAAAACTGATTTTTTTAAAAAACCAACAGATCTAGAAGGTTTGTTAGGGTAAATTTTCTCATAATTTAAATGTTCTAAATTTCCTACATCAATTTTATGAATTAGTAGCTTGCTTAAAGTTAAACTTATAGGTAAACAAAACCAATACTCGGCCAAATAGAGTGATAATAAGGGCTTTTATTTTATTATTTATTTTTTTAAAGAGGTACCAGAGATTGAACCCAGGACCTCGTACGTGGAAAGCAGGTGCTCAACCACTGAGCAACAACCATTCCCCAATGCAAGAGTTGGTTTATTCATTTGTTTTTGTTTGTTTTTGGATAGGAGGTACTGGGAATTGAACCTGGGACCTCGTACATGGGAAGCAGGCGCTCAACCACTTGAGCTACATCCACTCCCCAGAGCTATCTTTTAAAGGGTTTCTTTACCAATATTCTACTAGACTTTAAAAAAAAAATGTTTTTGTTGCGACCATATATATACCTTGCACTTCTGTAAATACAATGCAAAAATGTAAAAGGTAAAAATGCATATCCAAATTTCAAACTTTAACTACTTATTACTCTTTTCTGTTATAGTTGGAATTGTGAATTTCCTACAGTTAGGAAAATAGCACTAGACTTATTTTTGTGGTTTATTGCCACAAGTCACAGAATTGCTAGAATGCCATATGTTTACCTTTTCCATTAATTAGGTCCCATAATTGCTACTCACTCTAAACCCAGTTTCACTTAGAAATAATAGCTACTAGACACTGAGAATTTTCTGTATGCAGAACTTAGTGCCCTCATTCACATTATTTCACTGACACCTACCCCAAACCCTCCAAGGTATACACTATTAGAATACTCATAGCTGAAACAGAGTTTTAAAAAGGCTGAGTAACTTTTCCAAAATCTCACAACTAGTAAGGAGCAGAAGACATTTAAACCTAGGTCTTATTCCAGAGAGCTTGAGCTTGAGCTTGATCTTGTGAATACCATGTATGACCTTTCAACAAAGGGTGAGATACTCTATATTTTCAATATTACATTGTGAAGCATTTGAATACAGTATGCCAGTCATCACCAGTCATGGGGCTGGACTCAATCTTTTGATTCCAGGCAGACAAAACTAGACAGACCAGTTCTCAGGGACACAAGGCCCTGCAGGAAAAAGAAAGATCAAATAAATCGTGGCCAAGTCACAGCTTGCCACACCAATATGGTTTATCTCTACAGGAAAGGGAACGTGTCTGTAAATAAAACTATGGATTAATAAATCTACTGAAAACCAGAATTCAGTTATGTGTCATGCCTTCTTCCATACAGACCGTCTCATGCTGGAAGAAAGACTGGCCTTTAAGTTAACGATACATTGGCAAGAGCTACCTGTCATGGAAGATCACAGGCTGAATAGATTTTGCAGAAGCCATGCATTTTTAACTGCTGATAAATCATCAAGTTAAAAAACCACCAAAAATAGAAATGGTGAGGGGATAATTAAATTCTGAGGAAGGGACAGTATTGAGGGAAATCCCTGGGGCGGTGACAGCTGGAAGGGGTGGGCTGGGGGTAGTTACCATACTTTGTGTGCTGCTTGTTTGGCTCTTCCAGTGACAGGCTGAGGCAGGCTCCTAAGAGCCGCAAAGGAAAAGGAAAAGCACTTTTTTCTTAGAAATGTCTTGATGACCCTTGTCCCCATTTCTCCACCATTTTGGTCATAATCTTTCAGATTCCTCAAATCTTTTGGAAATCACTCTTAAATGTCAAAACAGCACTTGATATTTCCATAATTATTTTTGTTGTTGTTGTTCCGCTGCTTTACCCTCCCCTCAAGTGATGTTACTAAAATGAATCCCAACCATTGGGCACAAAGGAAAAAAAATCCCCATCACAGTTATGGGTAACTATAACCTGTAAGGATAAACCTATATCCGTTGGAAAAAAGAACTTTCAATTTTTGAGCACATGAAGTAAAGAATCTCAATCCTCAAAGCAGGGATTATGACTATTTTACACGAGGAAACTGAGCCTCAGAGAAAGGCCAGGTTATTCTGGATGGAGGGTAGTGGTTAGAGGAAACGGGTGGACATCCTGGAACATGCCTCAGGTACCCTTGGGATCTATTCTCCTTAGACATTAGGGGGTTAGTCTGCCTTCAGGGGTGACCTGAATTTTGCAAATCAGGTATGGCCCTATGGAAGAAATAATCCCAACATCAATTCCACAGAGACACACAAGTATTAATGGAAGCTGAAAGGGAATCCTTTCTCTATTATTAGTTTATTTATTTGTTGACTGTCTTGTTTTCAGGAGCCAAGGGAAAGAAAAGTGACCTTCTGTGGCTTGCCTCATTCACAACTGTACTCCTACCCCCCAGTACAGAGCATGACATGCACTGATGCTCAGTAAATACTGGGGAGAGGAAAAATAAAGGCCACGTGGCAAAATGGGCCAACCACTACTAAAGATGAAGACATACCATTATTTTTTCTCAGGAAGACTTCAAAGAATTGGAAAGACAACGCCAAAGACATGAGATCTAAACCGGGATCTCTATTGTGGACCCTGTGAGTCAAGACGAAATAGAAATATCAACCAAGGGCAGAATAAGATTGCTGGTGTTCAGCTTTTAAATGCGGATTCCTGGCTTGAAACGCATGTCTCCCTGCGCTTATCATTTGGCCTTACCTTTGCTCACCTATGTATTAGGACAACCTCCACGAAGCAACGCAACCCCCACAGAAGTTGTTGCAGCGAGGTCCTTGCTTCAGGCCAGTGGTAGACCACATGGATTTCAGGGAAGTTGTTAAGAATAACCCCTTAAAGGGAGGTTTTGTTGTTGTTATAAAGCAAAATCAAACCGATTACATTTCCAAAAGAATGTAATACGATGGAGTCAAGCCCCCTAAAATCATTCTAAAATAAGGAAATCATTTTAATATCTTGTAGGTTAGGGAAACCACGACTAAAGGAGCTGCGGTTAGGCATATGAATGCCGGGGGAATATTTTAAAGAAAGGTGATCCAAGCACAAATATGCTGAATAAAATACCTGAAATCCAAAACCCAAAAATACAGTTACTAGGCTTAAAAAAATAAAAACTCTCAAGTTGATACAGTGTCATCAAAGCCACCCTTCGCCCTTTTGAAAAGCATGGGGAGTGAAAATGGCCGGAGTAACAATTTCCTGCCCGACACGCACCCACCCGCCCTTTGGTCCGCTTCTCAGAACTGGGCCGAGCCAGCACCGGAGAGCGGAGGCCCAGGGAAGGGCTGGAAAACACCGCCTGCCGCCGCTCCAGCACTTACTTCGGCTCTTCCTTTGCCTTGCGGCGAGCGAGGAGCGCCTGACCCCGCTCACTTCCAGGCCAGCGGGTCCCTGCAGGCCTCCCTGCTCAGCCCGCAGGTTGACCTGCGGGCCAAAACGGCCACCAAGCGGCTCACACCGGCCGCCAGAACAGCACCAGGGGGGTCCCGGCCGCCTCCCGGGGTCAGCCGGCAGGTCCCCGCGACCACACAGCTCTCTCGACCACATGATTTTCACCGACTTTATTGGTCCCCTGACCCCGCCGGGCCCCTCTTGATCCCCACGAGATCGCGCCGGCCCTCCGTGACAGGCGGCATATTCCAAGACGCGGCGCGCGGCCCGCGGCGCTGCGCTGGGCGGCGGCGGGGTCACTTGCTCTTGGTCTTCTGGCTCTCCGTCTTCTTGGGCAGCAGCACGGCTTGGATGTTGGGCAGGACGCCGCCCTGGGCGATGGTCACCTTGCCCAGCAGCTTGTTGAGCTCCTCGTCGTTGCGGATGGCCAGCTGCAGGTGGCGGGGGATTATCCTGGTCTTCTTGTTGTCGCGCGCCGCGTTGCCGGCCAGCTCCAGGATCTCGGCGGTCAGGTACTCCAGCACCGCCGCCAGGTACACGGGCGCGCCCGCGCCCACGCGCTCCGCGTAGTTGCCTTTGCGCAGCAGCCGGTGCACTCGCCCCACCGGGAACTGCAGGCCCGCGCGGGACGACCGCGACTTGGCCTTCGCCCGCACTTTACCGCCCTGCTTCCCGCGACCAGACATGCTCCGCTCGGCTCCCACCCAGGCTCCAGAGAGGACAGAAGACACGCCGCCCGCGTCCCGGCTCGAGAATGCCGCGAGCCGCGCCGGAACTGCCTCTACCTGCTCGGTGTCACCAAGCCGCTCCTTCCCCCTGGGCGCCGCAACAGCCCCCGGCTCCAGTGGCCAATGACAGGCAGGCGCTGCCCGCAAGCAGCGCGCGGAGGGACCGCCTTCTCCAGCTCGCTCCAACCGCGAGAGGGAGCTCCTGGCCCGCGTTTGCACAGCGTCTCTTTCCAGGGTCAGGGGTCCAGTCTCCGCGTTGGGGGTCCCGCTGAATTTAGCGGATACTGGGTTTCGGCATCCGCGCCTGCTGCCAAGAAAAGGTGTTAAGAATGAAGGAAGCATGGTTGGAAACAAAACACCCGGAAGGAGAGCTCCTCCAGGCACGAATCCGAAGCGCTGGAGCAAGACGTGCCCCTAGCCTGGAGGGTGCCCTGTGTGCCGGGCCTCGCTGTGCTCTCTGGGTGGGTTTTCTCATTTAATACTGCGTCCTAGCAAGGGGTTATGGGCTGCAGAGCCCGCGCTTGAAGGCGACACTGCCTAGCGAAATCACAGCCTCTCTACCGACTTCTGCCAGCCCAGTGCAGGATCCGTGGCCTGTTCCTTTAAACCAGCGTCTGCAAACCCAGGTGCGCCCGCTCTTAGGCTGTGGCGTGGGAATCTGGCCATCTGACCCTTCTGAACTTGACCGGATGTTAATGGTCTCCCGACCTCCCAAATTGTGCTGCTCACAGGCTGCTTATCTTCGCTCCTGAGGTCTAATGATTGCTTTCCGCCCAAGCGGCAAGAACAAGCAGGCTTGTCCCAGAGGGACCCCAGCGGGATTAAAATCATGAAGCACAGTTTTGACTAGTCAGGATTTTTCCCCCCAGCCATCCAGAGAATCTTCCCTGGGCTCTTTTAATCCATCATTAACAAAAATGCAGTGTTTGGAGTTGGGCGTGGATTGAAGCAAAATTATAAGCATTTAGAAATTTAATAAATTTTTACCTTAAAGTTTTCCTTCTGGAAAGGCTCATCCTTCAAAATTAGGAACAGGGAGCTCGATTTACTAAAATATTCCTCCAAATGTTAAGTACCTGGCAAAAAGTTATGAATCATCCTTTTAAAAATGCTGCCTTAAAACGCAGTAAAGCCTGTCTCCCTCCAAGAGCAGGGACATTTTATTGAAAATTACTTTTGTTTTTGTTCAGGGATTCTCTGAAGAAAGGGGTTGAGAGCCTCCTGTTAGGGCATTTGCTGTACAAGACTCAACGATTGTGGTATCCATTATTTTATGTTCTTTTATTTTTATTTTTTCCCTTTTTTATTTTTATTTTTTAATTTTTTTAGGTGCTAGGGCCAGAGATTGAACCCAGGACCTCGTATGTGGGAAGCCGGCACTCAACCACTGAGCCACATCGGCTCCCCTCATTATTTTAAAAGAGCTTTAAATTTTTAAGTGGAAGAGCTGAAAACCTCAGATTCGAATAAGTAAGAAATTTACAATAATTCAACTAAATAACATTTTGAAAGGTAAATACTTCCAAGGGTGGGGGGGTTGGAAAATTTGCAAATTGCTCAGAGGAAGGTAAAAGGGACAAGGCTGGGATGAGGAGGAAGGCCTGGACCTATCGAAATAATTTTGATTATTAGATTTAGCAGAAAAAAAAAGATCCCCCTACCCACCCCCCAAAATAAAGCTGTAAAGTAATGGCTTTGATATCTAATAAAATGTAACAAGTTTTTTGTTTCTATTATCAAGCCTGAGTTTCATATTAGTCAGGGAATGGTATTATATGAGCATGCATTCCGTTTGAAAAACAGAATTAGGGCAAAGGCTCTCTCCTACTTCTAAGAGCGTTGAGAAAACGCAATCTGAATTCTATTAGCTCATTCTGTTAAAAATTTCTAATACATCATATTGAGTGCGTCTTCAAAAATACCAAAGTTTTCCCAAAATGCAAACAAACAAAAAATTGAGTCTTGTTTTGCTTATTGCTTACGCAACTTATCCCTGCAAGAAAGAAAAGGATCAGTCCTAGGGATAAGTCTCCGGAAATGGGGCTTAAAGCTCCGCCCACTTACTTCAGGTTTTCAAACAAGTCCGCTTCAAGCGACCTTAAGCTGTGATCTGGGGTTTACTGGTTCACTGTCTGCTTTCCTGCTAGGCTCTGTGTACCGTGAGGGTGTCTGGTCGAGGTCAAGGAGGCAAAAGGGGGACGCCGAGCGCCGCCGGGGGGTCTTGCGGGACGACATGCGGGGGACTAGGGAGCCCGCCACTCGCCGCCTCCCCCGCCGGGCGGCGTCAGGGCATCTCTGGGCTCTTCCTTGAAGAGACCCGGGGAGTGCTCAGAGGCTTCCTGGAGAGCGTGATTCGCGACGCGGTGACTGACACCGCGCACGCCAAGCGCGAGGCGGCCACGGCCATGGATGTGGCGTGCGCTTGGAAAGCCAAGGCCGCACTCTACGGTGGCGGCGGCTTCTCTAGACCCCCGAGGGTCCATTTTAGGGCCCCCAAGGTCTCCAAAGAAGAGCTGCTGACGCTTTTATATACCGTGTGGGTGTGGGGGTCTAACACGAAGGTGGGCTGGGATGTAGTGTTCGGGGTAACACGTAGAAAGCTTGTTTGAGCAACTGCCCTTGATGGGGCTTCCAGGGCAGAGCGGGTAAGAAGGGGCGCCGCGCGCGGGACGTGGCCTGGGAGGTGCTGGGCTGCAGCGGCCTCGCTTTGCTGTTTCCTTCTGTGTGGAAGAAGGGACGTCCTTACTTGGGGGTTGCCCGCGGGCCTTCTGTAGCTGAGCCCTGGGGCTCAGAATATACAAATACAGTGGCTTCCCTGCAAACGGGGCCGGGGCCAGAGGGGGCGACTGCGCTCCCGAGGGGGTCCCCGAGGTGCCTCAGCGTTCAGAGCGAAGCGCCTCCGCAGGCAAACCGGAAACCGCTAAGGCGTGCCTAGGGTGGCGCGCTGGAGCCACCCGCTGTGGAAAATGGGTTTTCACTGATGTTTTGAGTAAGAGGTGACCAATTTGTTGACCACGGCCGGGTCAAACTCGCGGACCCCTGCGGTTCCCCGTGCGCGGCTGCGCAAAGGTAGCTACGCCGAGGGGGTGGGCGTCCGGGCGCGCGAGTACCTGACCGCCGAGAGCCTGCATGGGCCGGCGGGGGCAAAAAGCAGGCTCCCCTCCACCTGCAGTTCGGCATTGAAACGTCGAGGAGCTCAGCAAGTTCCTGGGAATCCGCATCCCAGGCTGGGCTGCTGGCGAGAGGAGAGACTGGAGGGGAAAGCTGGGGGATCCACTTACATACAGGCCCGCAGGGGTCACCCGTGAGGCGAGGCGGGAACCGGTGGCGGTAGGCTCAGCCTGGCTCTACTGCCTCTGTTGCTCCCAACTTCTCTGTTCATATGAGGGAATTGAGAAAAGGGCTTTGGAACCTAAAATTGCGGTGGGATTCCATGCAGCGTTAACTAATCTCCAGGTCTGTCTTTAACAAGCATCGTGAAGTCACTTAGCTTCCTGTTGATGGTGAGCTGGGGTTGCTCTGGGCGAGTTTAAAAGTCTTAGTTTGGGGCATCACATGTTTTTGTCAGTTTTTAGGGCAGAGAGACAGTGCCAGAAGCTCGGGTTTCTTTAACATAAGTGAAAAACGGAGCTACTTAAAAGAAATGGCCCTACTATGCCCTTAATATTTGTTGAGTGAGGGAGCTTGGGTAGACAAAGAATACACAATCACCTGTTTAATCTTCAATTCGGTGTGAATCAAATTATTGAGGATGAAGGTTAGGTCCTGTATTAGTGTTCGCCAGAGATACAGGACTGACAGTACATATAGGTATGTAACTATTATGAGATTTATTATAGAGATTGGCTCACATGACCACAGGATTGGCAAGTCCGAATTCCATAGGGCAGGTCATAAGCTGGGAACGCCCTTGAAGGTTTTGGCGAGTTCACCCAGGAGAAGCTGGCTGGCTGAAGTAGAGATGGAAATTCTCTTTTTTAATTGCTAAAATCATTCTTTCTCCTTTTAAGACAGGGGTTCTTAACCTTTTTTATTCCACAGACCCCTTTGCCAGTCAGGTGAAAACCACACAACTTACTAAGTCCACACTATACTGTGTATTAATAAATATATCACACCTGCACCAACACGTCCCCACAAGAATAATGTTTTGTTTTGTTTTGTTTTAATTTCTATTCAAGCTCATGGACCTCTTGTTAAGAACCCCTGTTTTAAGGCCTTCAGCTGATTGGGTGAGATGTCTCTCATTGCTGAAGGCAATCTCCTTTTGTAGATGTAATCAGCCATAGATGCAATCAACTAAATATTTAAACCCACAAAATATCCTCACAGTAACAATCAGACCAATGCTTGCTTGCACAAACAACAGAACACTATGACCTACTAAAGCTGACACGTGAAATGAACCATCACCTGGTTCACAGGTAATCACGACAGTCCTTGTAAGAGGGATGTGAGAGGAGTAAGCATCAGGGGAGAAGGTGATGTGACAAGGGAAGCAGAGGGATAAAGCACTGTGAGGAGGGGGCCACAAGCCAGGGAATGAGGACATCCTCTAAAGGTGGAAAAGACAGGGAAGCAGATTCTCCCCTAGAGATTCCAGAAAGGACCAGCCCTTCCAACACCTTGATTTTTATCTGCATATGAAAGCTCATTTCAAATTTCTGATCTCCAGAAATGTAACAATAAGTTTGTGTTGTTTTAAGCCCCTAAGTTTGTAGTAATTTGGTACAGCAGCAACAGGAAAATAATTCACACCTTCCACTACCTTGCACTTGAAGACCTCACATGCTTTGCGGGATCTTGCTCAGATTGCTTGCCCTCACCCCAGCCTTCAGAATGATTCCTCCATGTGCTCAGTAAAGGTCCTATAGGAGTTGGGGCAGCTTCTGTGACTGAGGCTCCTGTGGGATTGTGCCTGTCACAACAGTCCATATGTGTGGTTTAAGGACTGAAATTAAGTTCAAGATTATGTGTTGCCTTGGCATCTGAAACCAGGGGGTGGGGCTTGAGTGGCCTAACTAAGTTCCCCTCCCCACTCTACTGTGGATAAGATCTGGTAGCCAAACGGCCCTCCTTACTAAACAGACCAACTGTAGATCCTGTTTATTCCTGAGTAGTGTGTTTTGGTTTCCTGTCAGCCCATGTAATTAATCAAATAAGCCAATCACATACTCCTGTGGAACCAGGGGGCACCTCCCACAGGCCCTGGTTGTCCACTCTGTTCCTGAGTGCAACCCCCATGTGGCCCTGCATGGCATGTGATGTCCTCCCCCCACATGCACACACACCTTGCTGTGAGTGTTTGTGACTAATAAACTTGTCAGTCTCATCTGTGCAGTGTAAGGTGCCATGTGTTCAGCCATCCCTATAACCTTGGATGAGAATTCCTCCCTCACAAGTAGGGTGAAGGGAGGTGATTAAAACAATATGCAACCATTTAAAAATTGTTAAAATTTAGGCTAAGTTCTCCTTACTCCCATTTATGTGTGATTGCTCCTCTTTCTGCCTTGATCCCTGAGATGAAAGCACCTGTGGAATTCATCCACCTTAAGAAGCACTCTTTAAAAAAAAAATTCATTCAGGTTTCTTTGCATCCTCAACTCTCAGGAAAAAATTTTAACTATGATTTTATAATTCATCTAGCTGGATGTTTTAGTTTGCTAAAGGCTTCCAAAGCAATATACCAGAACATGGGTTGGCTCTTACAATAGGGATTTATTAACTTATAAACTTACAGTTCTGGGGCTGTGAAAAATGTCCAAATCAAGGCTTCATCGGGCAAAGCTTTTCTCCCCGAAGACCATCTACAGGCAATCCTGGATGTGGCAGTTTCAGATTATTTATGAATTCTAAAAAGAGATGTTTGTTCCTCTGGGTGTGATATCCTTTGATTGTATTAAATTCAGTTTAGATGTCTTTGATTAAATTATGTTAAGATTAGGACTTTGATTCGACCAAGTCAGTAGGGTATAACTCAGGTTAAGTCCCCACCCCCTTGGTGGGCTGATATAAATGGACACTCACTCAAGATGACATGAGAAAAGAGAGCTTCATGGACATGGAAGAGGAGAGAACTTTGATCCTGTGGTCCCTGGATGAGATGAGCCATTCGCCTGATAGTTTGCAGCCAAAGAGAACAGAGCAGCAGAGCAACTAAGGTCTGAGAGACCAGGCAGAGACCACCTGCCATCTTGTTTCAACACATGGCAACTGACTTGAATGAGAAAGTACCTCTTATGGTACCTTGAATTGGACTCTTTAGGGCCTTGTAACTGTAAGCTTTTACCCCAGATAAATTCCCTTTATAAAAGCCAACAGATTTCTGGTACTTTGCATCAGCACCCCTTTGGCTGACTAATACACTGGACTTCTCTGTTGCATGGTGTGATGGTTAGGCTAATGTATCAACTCAGCCACGTAATTGTGCCCAGTTGTTTGGTCAAGGAAGCACTGGGATAATTGTAATACAAGGACATTTATGGGCTTTAGTCATCAGTGAGTTTACTGCATAGATGGCTGATTATATCTACATCATCCAGGGAGATTGTCATCAGCAATGAGTGATGCTTTATCCAATCAGTTGAATGCCTTAAAAGGGGAAGTGATTTCAGCATTCAGAGAGAATTTCCCAGCTCATCTTTGGACAGCCATTGTCTCCCGGAAACTCATCAAGGACCTTCACTGGACTTTCATCGGAGCCCCTGGTTTACAGCCTGCCTGCGGAACCTGGACTTGTGCACCCCCATGGTCACATGAGAGACTCTTATAAAATCTCATAGTATTTACAGATATCTCCTGCTGATTGTTTCCCTAGAGAACCTTGACTGATACACATGGGAAAGAACATGGCGGCATCTGCCAGTCCCTGCCTTCTCCAGGCTCTATTGCTTTCAGTTTCTGGCTGCTCCTGTGGCTTTCCCTCTTGTTGAGTTCTGTTGATTCCAGCTTTTTCCTTTCATGGCTTTCTCTCTCAGTGTCTGTGGGTTCCTCTCAGAGTTCCTGGGTCTTTTCTCTCTGTCTCTCCGTATTCATCCTATTTATAAAGGACTCCAGTAAAAGCTTAGTCCTGGGTCAACCTTGCTGAAGTAATCTAATCAAAGTCATTTAAGGGAAATGATCTAATCAAAAGGTCCCACCTTCAATAGGTTCACATCCACAAATATGGATTATCTCTAAGGACTTGATTTTCTGGGGTCCGTCCTGCTTCAAACCATCACACTGGTTTTCTCCATCAGGGTGGGAGCAGTGGTATTTTGAAATTTTTATCTCATTATAGAATAGTAGGCTATAGTTTTGTTCTGTTTTGTGGGCAAATCCTTCTGGTGTGCTTTCTTTGGCCATAAATATTTTTATTATTCTCCATTTTCTCCCTTTCTAAAAATGTATTGATTGGAATTTGGCTTCTATATTTTTATAAGGAGGTACTGAGGATTGAACCCAGGACCTCGTACATGGTTAGCAGGCGCTCAAACACTGAGCTACATCCACTCCCTGACCGCCATACTTTTATGTTTCTCATTTCCATGTGAAATTAGTTTCCTTCCTCACAGTCATAGAGACCACCCAGGTATTGAAGTTATCAGTGGATTGTCTTCACACCCTAGTATTTTGGAGTTTGGGACATGGTGTTATCTAGTGTTTTGTTTGTTTTGTACATTTTGTCCATGGGTATTGCTACATATTTTCTATGTGAAATTTTATGAGATTAGAGGAGAATGCAAAGCTATACCGCCACCTAGATTCACTGATATCCTTCACTTACTACATTTACGGTATTGGTCGTGTGTTACTTTGTTGAGTCTGAGGCAATTACAGTGACTCCGAGCTCCATGGAGTCACTGCCAAATGGAGAAAAGCGCAGCCTTTGGTCTAACTCTGATCTTCCAAAATCATTGATTCAAACAAAACATCTTTAAGTTGAAATAAGTTTTACTATATATGGTTTCCCTGCTTTTTATTTTGATGGTGGAGATGAAAACCAGCTTTCACAGCAAGACTACTGAACTGAAATAGAAATGCGGCAAATAAAGACAGCCCTGCTTTCTTTATTAACAGAATCTAAGATGGCATTGAATGAAGCATCTAGAGAGAGAGCAGATGATCAGCTTTTACCAGCTTGGCTAGGAGTTTTCATGATGTGCATTCAATATCACTTCCCCCAAATGCGGAAGTTCAAAGACCCTGAGAGTGGGTGAATACCAATATAACCAACATATCTACTAGAATGCACAGGCAAGCCAACTGGAGAATAGCAGATGAAATTGCCCATCCAATAATGAGTGAGTTCAAGGGGTCCATAGTAAGTCTGAAGAGATGGGAGCAGTCTATACCCTAAAAACTCTCAAGATTTACCAGCCAGAACTCCCTTTCTAGTACAAGTTCCTACATTAAGGAGAAATTCCTGGGAGTAGAATCAAACTTGTGTAGGATAGGGACAGTTGAGTCAAAGGAAGTGATGGTCCAGATAAAAGTAAGAAAGAGGTAGATTCAGAAAATATCAAAAAGCAAGCTACTATATTTGTAAACTCCACGGTAAAGAGAAAGTTCTGTGGCGTTAGAAAAGCTACATTGAATCACAACTCTTTCTAAAAGTTCAGAAAAACTAATTTCACATGGAAATGAGAAACATAAAAGTATGGAGGTCAGGGAGCGGATGTAGCTCAGAGTTCCCCCAAATGAGGAAGTATAAACTTCACCCTTATAATCACATCAGGTAAACATCCAGAAGCTATGTAGAAGGAGCAATTCAGACACCGATACAAAGTTAACCCATATTCACTAATGTTGTGATATAGCCTTAGGTAGGCATTATTAATCTCCAGACAGTCTTATGAGAAGAAAATCAAAATCTCTTAAAGACCAAAAGAAATGAAGACGTTCTACATAAAGAAACCATCTTAATGCATTATATACACATTCTTTGTTTTAATTTATGTCTTCATTTCCAACTGGCAAGTTTTTCTGAATACTTTCACTTCATTGGTAAAAGTACTTTTCAAACTAAGTAAGTCTACATTATATTTTAAAGAAATATATTTGTCATATTTTTTAATTTGTTCCAAGACCTGAAATAATGGATAGGAAAATGCTTGTCAAGAATTCCTGCCAGGAGGCATCTCTTCACTCCCTCTGTCCTGGACTTCCTTTCTCTCTTGGTCTCTTGTTACCCTTCCTACTCATAGTTGTCCTCCTGGCCTCCTGCTTTCCAGGCTCCTCTCCGGGTCTCCACCTGGGATTGCCCTCCTGGAACATTTACAATCCTTATCCCCCATCAAAATTTGGCAGTCTCCTGTCCC
>JAQZBX010078543.1:0-14107 GCA_029593785.1 Cabassous unicinctus
AGGAGAGGGAGGAGAGAAGAGGAAAGGGAGGAGAAAGAGAATTAAAAAAAGATGAAGTCCAGTCGGTGTAGCCTGTGAGCGCCTGCCCGGGTGGGTGGGAAGCAGGACTCAGGCGCTCATGCAGCGAGCGGGCGGCGCTTCGGGTGCTAGTTCCTAGCGACTGGGGCAGCTGGGGGCGCCTGTCCGTGCCGGACGGCAAGGGCGGGGGAGGGCGCAGGGGGAGGGTGCACAAGATCCGTGGAGCCGCCGCCTCAGCCTCGGCCTCCGCGCCGCCGCCTCTCCCGGGCTCGGCCCGGCGGGCGCTCGGAGCGTGAAGGCGCGAGCCGCTGAGGGGTAGCGGGGACGAGCGGGGGCTGGGGTGCGGGCGGCTAAGATGAGTGAAAGGAGAAGATCTGCAGTCGCCCTAAGCTCGCGAGCACATGCCTTCTCCGTTGAAGCCTTGATCGGCTCAAATAAAAAGCGGAAACTGCGAGACTGGGAGGAGAAGGGGCTGGATCTTTCCATGGAGGCGCTGAGCCCCGTGGACCCACTCGGAGACAACGAGGACGCGGCCGCACACGGCCTGGAGACCCACCCGGGTGAGTGCGGAGGGACGGACAGCCGGAGGCTGGCAATGAGGGGACGGCGGGCCACCGGCTGCGGGCTGAGTGGTGAGGAGGGAGGCCCTGGTCGCTGGCGCCCTGCGTTAGCGCTAACGCGGGTTTCTTTTTCTTGTGCAAACACTTTGAGCCTCCCCCAACTTGCAGAGACCAATCTGGGGGTACTGTCTGAGCCTTACATTTTCGTAGCCAGTCTCAAGCAAGGAGACCTGTTTGCTTGCATCCCCTTCTCTCCCCGGAACACAAGGTTCAGGGTGCCAGCAGCTGAAGGGGTTAAGAGAGGAGAGGGTCGAAGGCAACAGCGGGGAACAGAGGGGAGCTGGGATTCGCTTCCCAGAACTCCCGCGGGATTGTCTCCGTGTTCTCTGCCCCGACAACCCAGTCTCGGGAAATGCCCAGTTTGTCCTATTTAGCTTAACTTCGATCCGCCTCCTTCCCCCACCAACTTTTCTGAGACTTAAGTTATGTGTTTCCCGTATTCCTGGCGACGAGGGAGCATAATTATATTTCTACTCCGTTGGCGTTTTTGGTGACAGGAATGGATTTTAGACCGCTTACTCTGCGCACTGGGTCACTGTCCAAGCTCACATTTCTGTGTAGTTGTGTGTTTGTGTGTGGCATGCTATTCATTTGTGTCTCAACTGTGTGCGCATTCTACGCATATTATACACACACAACTCATAAAACACCGGGCGGATGGCGATGTCTGAATATTAGCAGAACTCTGGGGCGCAGGGGAGAACGACAACTTAACGTTTTGTATCAAGTGCCAAGACTTCAACTGTGCAAAACAGCCCGGAGGAACAGCTGTTGTCGGAAGAATCTTGTGCGCGCGCACACACAACGCTCACAGCTTGGTTTGGCGACTTCTGAAACTTTCCAGCCCGGACTTCTGAAACCATGCTTGGGTCGCGCCTGCCAACCAGCCCGGGCTAAAGAGTGGACTCGGATCAGCTCGCCGGCAAACCCGGGGAGGGGCCAGTGGCCTGTACAGGGGTGGGGGCAACCGCGGGCCCAGGAGCTTGGGGACCGATCTCAGGATCCCGGCCGGAGAGCGGGCCGACCCGAGGAGGGACAGCTGTCGCTTACATTTTCTCTGTAGGCAGTGACAGTTCAATTTCCATGCTCCTGAGGCTAATAATAACACGATTAGCGGGTGACCAGCAGAGACAGGGTTTTATGAATTCTCCGTGTTCTTGTGGCTGGTTACGGTATTTGAGTTTAGTGCTGGGGAATTATTTTTATTAGTCGTTGAAAAGAAAATTAAAAGGAGATATATTTGGTCCACTCAAGTCTTTGCCTGTATTTGGATGCGGGTGTTTGTCCACGCAAGCTCCTTCCTGGACAATCTAAAAAGGAAAGCGTGGCAAATACGTGTTTCCCTTCTCTGGCCAGACTGTTTCCTCACCGCATTTTTCTGTTGTCAAAATCTCGCTAGGCCCTTCGTATAGTCAGTGGAGGTTCTTCTAGGCCTTATTACAAATCTCGATTTGGGAGCTTCGTTTATTTTATTTTCCGGATGGTGGAAAAGGCAGAACCTATTTAGATGCGAGTGGCAGACACTCTGTCAGCGGGAAGTGTTCTCTTGGGCCGCTCCAGGTAGTCCGGAGCACTTCTGGGTTTTGCATGTTCTAAATGGACAACAGACAGGGTTAAAATCGGGGACTCAGCTCGCAGTTTTCTCTTTCCTGCCTGTTCTTCACAGCGGGACGTGAGGAGAGAAAAGAGAGGGGTTCGGGTCAAGGAGAGTCCAGTCCTGGGGCGTGAACGCGGGGAAAGAGTCTCCAGAATTCTCTTACTCCCGCAGGGTGGGGGTGGGAGTGAAGGACCTGACATAGAACGTTATGCAAACAGAGTTCAGTTCCCGATATCTTTATCACACAAAAAAAGATAAAGACGGCCATGTGGGTTAGAGAGGAAACGAAATATGTTTGCGGGACAAGGATCCGGAAAGAGGAAGGAGCCGAAAGCCGACAACACTCGCGGGCCTTTTGCAGAGCGGGGATATGGGTCAGGCCTGGCCGTGTCCTGGGCCGAGGGGATCCCAGAGTTGGAACCCCACAGTGACCACGGCTTTCTTACGAGAAAAGATTTTTAGAGAAAAAGGGCTCGGTGTGTGCAGACTCCTTAGTCCCGGGAGCGAAGGGGTCCCAGCGGCGGGATCTTGTCGGAGCGCGCGTTGTGCCGGGCCGAGGCTGTCGCGCAAGGCGCGGCCAGAGCTTGGGACCCGCGGTAGGCCTTTCGTTCTCTTCTCTAATACAGGGCCTTAACACACACAGGGACACATTTAAAGGTGTATGGGGTGGGGAGCGCTGCCCTGCCCCTCTGGGCCGCACGATTCTGTTAATTTTCTCCCGGTTAGGGCCGAGAGGGGCCTGGAGCGGCTGCCTGACTCTATGGCCGTAGGCCGGCAATAAGCCAGGAACAGGGAAAAAAACATCACCTCCAAAACTGCCGCGGGGCTGGGGAAGACTTAAACGCACACGCGCACACAAACACACAACACTCGCCTACAACCACTGTATTTATCGGTTTTTCTAGTTTTTTTTTTTTTTAGACCATCATTTTCCTCGGGGTCGTACCGTCATTTTATGCCCTCACTTCAAAAATCCCGGGATCCTAAAACAACCCAAGGATCAGATTTTCATAATGTTGAACTTTTATTCCGAGACGCGGCCTTTTGTTTCTTTACAGCCCGTTTTTCTTTCCGCGTTCGGCCGGGGCTGGCTTTCAGGAGGCACCCGAGCCCTCTCGGCCTGGGCCGCCAACCTGCAGCAGCCCGGCCTGCGTGCTGCAGGTACTTACCCGTCAGAGGGTACACAGTATGTATATCAAAAATTTCCGCCGAGCCTAGTAGCTTCGAAAAACCCCGAGACCCGCGGGTTTAGGAAAGGGGCCTATGCGGTGCCCTATCACCACCACGCCTCGCCTGCATTCGCCAAGTTCTGGAAAAGCCTTCAAGACGCTGCCGCTGCGGACTGGGGAGGGTCTTAAGATCGGTCTCCAAAGAGCCAGACCCCCTTCTCTCTCCGGGCAGCAGCAGGGGCAAGTGTCGAGCCAGAATCTCCCAGAACAATTGCTGTGGCTGTGGCCTTTAAAGTTTATTTCAGGCACGCGGCGGCGCCATCTGCGCTCCGACCTCAGGCCAGGCTCCACCCGGCTTCCCCGACTCTGGGTTAGGCCTTTCCCGCCGAAATCCCCAGCCGAGCGCGGCCGAGGCCGGGTCTCCAGCTGAGCGAAATAATTCAAACCGTCTGCGGAGGGATTTCTTCCATCCACAGCCCCGCGGCTCTGGGCCTTGCAGCCGCGAAGCTCCGGAGGCCCGGAGGGGTGGCGGTGTACGCGGGTGGGCGCACACGAGTAGGCACGCCCGAGACCACGGGGCAGACCGCCACTTCGGGCACACGTGCACAGGCGTCAGGCGCTCGTACCCTCGCGTGCATTCACCCGCGCAAACCCTTGTAAAATTAGGCAAGAAAAGCTCGCTCAGAAACCTCTGCTACCCCAAGCCACTTTCTTTTCTTTCTTCTTTCGAGTTCTCGAGAACAACTTGTCATGTGAATTAATTTGCCAGTTAATGGCTTGTTTGCTCAGAGTAAAACACCGAGATTTCAATCCTAACCTCATTAATTTACCCACACCCATCTACCCACACCCATCTACCCATCCTCATTCCCCAATTGGGAAACGGGGTGCAAACGGAGGAAGTGACTCTTCACTGACATTTAAGTAACTGAGGAAAAAGTAATGAGTTTCGAGGCTGTGGGGGCGAATCTGTTTGCGTAGGGCAAGCACCACTCAGGGCGTGGGGCTGGGACAGCAGGACCGGGGTTTGTGGCGCACAGGTCCGAGACGCCCAAGGGTCTGAGTGATTGAACCCCTGTCTCAGAGCACGCCGATCGTTGTGTGCACCCCAATACTGGTGCGGGCCTCGAGGGTACGGAACCCCAGTGTCCGCAAAAGAGCCAATTGTGAAGCCCGTTGGACGTGCGCAGGGCTCTTTTCTGCCAGGTCAAAACAGCAGTCCGCGGAGGCAGCCCCTTGGTAAGTGACCTTGTGTAAAGGGGACGGGCGGGAGAGGGGTGGCGAGGTCTGAATTTGTCCTTAGCGGACGAGGATGGTTGTTCTCTGTGGGTGACTGCCAAGTGCCTTCTTTGCGCACTGGTCCCAAGGCGGCGAAATCAGACGCCTGCTGGGCGCACAAGGCTGGGAGAGCGCAGGGCAGTGGGCCGGGACAGCGGGGAGGGTTACGGAGACATTCCGTGTAAAACTCCTGCTCTGGAGCGGTGGCACAATAGAAACTAGTAGGAAGAAGGAAGTAATTCTAGCCCGTTGCATCCTGAAGAAATGACTCTGGGTGAGCAGAGTGTGGGCTACGGTTTGCCCCTCCGAAGGTCCACTCGCCGGTGCTACATAGCCCGTGTGTTGGGCGTGAAGACTGGGAACCAGAGCAGGGCGGCCCCCCGCCGGCCTCCGCCGCCGGCCTTTGCATTTCGTAGTTCTTTCGCCCGGAGCTCGCAGGCCTAACTGGCCTCGAAGAATGAGCTGCGCTTTCCGAGGCTGTGTCGTGCACTACCTAGAGCCACAGCGATTCTGATCTGGAGTCTTCCCGGCTCTACCCAACGCCATATCTTTTTGAACACTGTATTTGGGTTTAGAGCTGGCCATTTAGGACCTACTGATTGTATAAATAAAATTCCCATAAAGAAAAGTTCACCGGGAGACATTTCGTGCAGGGAGGAAGGGGGAATTAAATCCTCTCCAGTGGAGTTGGGCCTGAAATTATATTGACACAGACCTGCTGCCGTTTTCTTGGTACTCCCTCTTCCATACCAATTCAAATGGTACCATAAACATCTTTTACCTATTAAAGCAAAATTAATTTACATTCTCTTTGATTAATACACACGGCACGTGGGAACCAAAACTAAAAATATTGGGTATTGGTAGTTTGAGTTTCCCCATTTATCTAATTTCCTTTGAGTGTGTGGACATGAGTTTCACTGAAGCAAGCCCCTCATCATTAATCTTCACTAGGAGAAAGAGACAAATACATTTGGCTCAGCAGACCGAAACATAGTGTTCATCCAAGCCTCTCCAAGGGTGTTACTTGTATTAAAGAGCGAAATATTCCTGGTCGGTCACAGTCGTTTCCTGTATAGCCAAAAAAGAATATTCATGACAAGGGGGGCTTTTTTTGAGACCCCGATTATGGCCTCTGGTAGAAGATTATTTATTTAAGAATAGAAGATTATTCTTAAATAAATCCTTCTTCTCTGGGTGGTTGTAAGTGTTTAAAAAAAAAAAAAAAAAGAGCAAAGCTAAACTACAGATTCCACAGGGATAAAGAGCAGATTGGCATTTCACTTTCCTTTCTGGAAATAAAGAAATCCATCAGATGATTATTCTGGGGGTGTAGCTGGTTATTGCTTTCTCATTCCTGAAAGACACAAAGTAGTTCAGCAGGAGAGAATATTTAAGTGGCTTTCTTCATCTGAGGTTTATGTTTTGACCTTTTGGGATATTTTTCCACAAAAGGGAAATGTAAGGAACTGGTGGAGTGCGAAGTCTTTTTCCGTTCTCTCTCTCATCTATGAGGTTTAATTTTGTTTTGCTTTTCTTGTTTTTTAGTGAGCC
The DNA here is from genome assembly GCA_029593785.1 of Cabassous unicinctus. Lineage (NCBI taxonomy): Eukaryota > Metazoa > Chordata > Mammalia > Cingulata > Chlamyphoridae > Cabassous > Cabassous unicinctus. Next base: position 6,237 of record JAQZBX010078543.1, read on the forward strand.
TGTAATTTTATATGTGCGTGACTGAGATACTCAGGGGTCTACACTGAGAACAGCAATTAGCAAATTTATAAATCAGGATCTGTTTACACTTCTTTGGGGAAGGATAATCAGTTAATTTAAGTGAGGTCCTTGCTCTAAGTGTCAGGGGTGGAAAATGAGACTGGGTGGGGAGGACCTGCTGTGAAATGGGCAGAGGTGGAGAATTTAAGCAACTGGTGATGACCAATCAACATTTACTCAGCACCATTAATGGCTTCGCTTAGAGGCAGAGCATTTTGCTGACTACAAACTGGTGATGAGCTTTTGATGCCAGAATTGAAAATAGACCCTGCAATCTACTTCTCATTCTGTACTTTTAATATCAGCCCCAGTGTCTAACTTTGCCTTTTATACATAAGTGTATAAATGTATATACTCAAGTATGCATTTTATACAAATTTATGTGTGTGAACAGCAAGGTTCAGAATGGGATATGGATAATGTTTCAGAGAAAAAAACATGCTATATTTTGTGTGTGGAGCCAGCTTAACAAATTGGGAACACCTAAAATTTGGGAGGTCAGAAATTTGGTCACCTGGGTATTATTTGACAATTCTAGAGAATCTCAGATTTGAAACTTCTAGGGACTAGGCATTTTCACTTAATTCTCAAATTAATTGAAGCCTTTGACCAAAGTCTAAGAGAAACCATCCAAAATATGAGACTGTACAGGCACAATTAAAAAACAAACAAACAGGGAGAATGGAAACTTTTCCAAATAAATCTGGCATTTAATTTTGTGAATAATGTAATCTTTATTTTGGGTGGGCAGAATACTGCTTTTTATTCTGACGAATAATTTTATGTTCTTTCATGCAGAAACTGAACGAAATAACTCAGAGAAATATGGGTTTTTGGAAATTAATTTGAGAGCATAAGAAATGTAGTATATGTAAAAATCTTCCTATTTGTTTTCTTATATGTTCTACAATACAGTTCCTGAGGGTCAAATAAGTTATTTCTAAAAATGTCATATATATTAGAGGATTAACCGCCCCCCCAAAAAAAACCTAATTCTCAATTTCACAAGAAATACCCTAACACAGCTTTTTAAAAAACAAAAACAAAAACAAAAAAACCCCAAAAGACTATATAGATAACCATAGAGTTCCCTTTGAATAAGCTCATTAGAGATTATTATTGCATACCTAGCCGAGAGTTTTGGAGTTTCAGCGCCTTGCTCTCAATTGGGTGAACCCATAATTTTATTCCTACCATCAGCTGCCTTTTCTTTACTCTGCCACAACCTGGAGCGTATTTTTAAAGCCCCAGACATCGGTTCAGAAAGCAGCTCCCAGCTTACTTTCCCCTCTCTTCTTACCTTCCCTTACCCCGACGTACTGTTCCGCTCCCCAACCTCCCACACACGTTAAACATCCATTTTCCCCCTCTAAAAAAATTTTCAGATGACGTTTCACTGCGAAAGGCACTGGGATTCCATCTTTTTCCGTGAACCCATCCCTGCTTGGGAAAACAGGCCTGCTTTGGTACCTTGACAAGTCCGAGAATGGGGCTGCAGCAGCGTTTCCGCGCCCTCCGCACGGTCTCCGCGGGGCTTCCCTACCTGGATGCGAGCAGCTCCGCCCCTCTAGTCTTGTGCCTCGGGACTCCACCCAGGCCCCGCGCGTTAGCGGGCCGCGAGCTTACGGGGATGCTGCGGGATCTTTGAGATCAGGGAGTTTGGAATTTTGAAGGATGGTCGGCGTACTTCTCGGCTCTAATTACATTCTGGAAAATGTAAGGACTCTGGGGATAACCGGGATGGCCTCACCCCCAAATCAGCAAAAACAACAACAAAACCCCAAACCCCAAACAAAACAAAAACCCCAACAAAAACAACCACCACCACAACAAAAGAACCCAAGGAGCTTACACCTTGGGCCCTGAGGGGAGTTTGAGCTTTTGCTTTCATCAGGCTGAACAAATTTCGAAGGAATCAAACTGACTTCAAACATTAGTAATTAGAAACCAAGAATCCCTCGTCTTGAAGAACTTTTAATTCCTAACTATTTCCAAATGAATAATTCGAGGGCCAGTAAATATCGAAGTCGGTCTGTTAAAAAAGAAAGTCATCCGGTCGGTGCAAGATGCAAAGGCTCCCGGCGCTTAAAGAGGGTCAGTAACCTCGGGCATGCCACCACCCCGAAAACGGTCATCGCCCACTGAGACAAAGGATGAGCAAACGAGTGCCTTGACGGTGCTCTTGGGGATTAAAAACAATGAAGTAATTCTTTTATTAAAAATAAGTTTTAGCAAAAGAAACAACTCAGCTTTCTTAAATAAATTGAGAAGTGACTGCTAGTTTTGTGGTCTACTGTAAGAAGCCGGCTGGAGACAGACAGCCTCAGTGAGGAGAGACGTCCTGCCCCCAGGCATCCCCGCTCCAGAGATTTTTTTTTTTTTTTTAGGCACAGGGGCATGAACCCCGGACCTTTTAGCAGGCGCTCAACCACTGAGCCACATCGACTTCCCTTGAGTTGGTTTTTTTCATTTGTATTGCTTGTTGTTTGTTTTTGTTTTTTTTCAGGAGGCACCAGAACCGAACCGGGACCTCTCATGTGGGAGGCGGGCGGTCAACCGCTTGAGCTACATCCGCTCCCCAGAGATTTAATCATACCCCAGGGCCCAGAATTGTAAGCCTAAGGGTTAGATGACTTGGGTGGTTAAGGCCTTCCTCTTACTCCTGAAAAATAAAGCTAATTTGTTTCCAGTTGGGAGAGGTGAGCGATTGTGTCAGTAAGCGATTATAGTGCTTTCAAATCTGGCTTCAACAAATCTTCCTCAATTCAGAAGCCTAATTATTTAATTTTAAGCCAGGTAGGGGCTAGGGTCTATCTATACATGAGCTATTTAGAAAAACAGGGCTTATTAGGAAATTAATGGTATAAACAAACTTGCAGAGGAATACTGAATTTCAGAAACCTGAATTGCTTATGTGGATATCTGAGTCTTCATTACACTATAAAACCTTTGACCAAGCCTCTCGAATTCTAGATTACCTCCATGTATTATAGTAAAAAGAGGGCTGGACTAGCCTAAATTAGCAGACCTAGATTCTAATGCTGGCTTTGCGATTAATGTTGGAACCAGGAATATTACTTTTAAAGTTAGATAAATTAATGTTGAACGTTTCAAAGTTGTTTCATGGCTATGTGATGAGGCCTCAGTTCCTAGTCTGTGAAATGAGGGAGACAGGCTCAAATGACATTTGAGGTCCCTTTAGTGTTAAGATTCTGAGGTCCTGTTAACTTAAAAAAATACTTATATGTTCTAATGGACTTCAGCCATTGCTTGACCTACCCTTTACTTTGTTGGAATGAGAAGTTTTACTGCAGTTGGAAAGTAATATTAATAGCAACACAAGGCCAAAAAAAAAAAAATCCTGATTTTTATAACTAGAATGGGTTTTCATAAAGTTATAGAAAAAGTCTTCAAGTTAATATCACATATTCAGAAGTTTTGGATGGGTTATTTGCAGTCCTTTGTGTCTGGCTTAATTTATTATTGTGTGAACATGCAGGACCTTCCTGCCGAAAGGGTTCTAAGGCATTGGTGGATTTAAAGGATGTAAGTTATTCTTGCTTAGAACATTTTTGTGCCCTTTCCAAAAATAACTGGAAAAACTCTGTGGATTTGAAAAAATGAGAATTGAGAATAGCAACTTCATCACTGATGAATTGGTGGGACCAAAAAAAAAAAAAAAAAAAAAAAATCCGGTTGCCCCCTTTACCACTTGAGTCTCATGGAAAGCACTAGTAACTATTTTCCATGTCTAGTATGCTAAGCCAAGATCTTGATCTGGCAGAGATGTGAGAATGCTAAAAGGATGACTTAGTAACAGGCAAAACGCTTGTCAACAAGATAGATCAGAAGACAGCTTAGCATTCAAGACCTCTATTCATAGCTGCTGAACTTGAGGACAGGGTCAGATGCAAAACTGGGCCCAGCACACACCTAGGAGTGTTTCTCTCTTGTAGGCTTTATTTCCTTATAGACTTCTGCAACTGGGCTTCAAACCCCCCTTGTGGCTTACCACCCTCATTTGATGCCCCAGTCTGCAGAGCCTTAGCCTCTATTTAGACTTTTGTCATCACGGAGCTTGCAGATTTATTGGTCTTCCTCTCTTATCCTACAGGGCAAGGAAACTTGTCTTGATTGTTTTTGTATTTCCAGAGCTTAGCACAAGTGACTGGCACATACCAAACACTTAGTATATAATAGTATGATGATAATGATAACAGAACAAGAACAGTGATATCAAATGGCAACATTTATTGAACACTTACTGGACCAGGCAGTGTGCTACGTACTCTTATGAAATTGTTGCTATTGTTTTCATTCCTGTTTGGTGCAATGACTGTATATAGTATAGTGGTTAAAAACTCGGGTCCTTGGGGTCAGATCGCTTGTGTGTTAACACTTGCTAGTTGCGTGAACTTGGGCAAGTTATTTTACCTCTTTTATCCCCAGTTTCTGCATCTGCGAAATCAGAATAATAAAATAGTCTTCAAAAGGTTTTTGTTGTTGTGGGGGCTAAATGAGATTCATGCACACAAAGGAAAAAGGATTAGCTCAGTGCCTACTATTGCAGTCAATTCAGATCATAGTCATCACCTACCTCAGTGACCAGTTGGCAAAGAGTTGTTGCAAGTTGCAGTCTGTAGCAGCCACCGTCCTTCTCCCCCAGTCTTTTGCATTAAATAGAATGCTTAGGATTTAGATTGGGATCCTCTCTTTTTGTATGGGCTATGGTTGGGATCAGAGTATAGAATCTGGGTCTGTGTGTTTAAAGTCAAATCAAACTCTGAGAGCTGGAGCTATTCAGGGTTCCACTGAGGTAAAATGCCAGCGCCTGCATGAGCATCTGAGGGAGGGAAGGTGGAAGGGAGGCCATCCAAGGGTGGGGATCGACAGGGTGGCATATGGGAGGAAGAGGGGTTGGCAGAGACTGGGGAGTCTCAGCTTTACCAGCTCCCCAGGAACTCGGCACTGGCAGAGGGTAGAGCAGCCTTTCTGGATGCAAGGAAATGGAATAATAACACAAGCATGTTTCTTTTTTAGTTTTCTGATATTTCCACTTGGAACTCAGGAATCCCACAAAAGTCAGACTTTATCTCCTAGAAAATCAAGAAGATCCATTTTCACAAGGTCTTGTGTTTGTGAAGCCTGTGTCCTGATGGATAGCTAAGGTTCTGGGCAAAATGAGCCAGTTGTGCCAATCAGTTGAGGCTGCAGTAACGAATTGGGTAGGTGTTGCTTGGTTGAGTTAAAGGAAATGAGTAAAATGATCAAATCTAAGGAAAATCTAAAATTAAGAGGAATATCATGGAAGAAGAGACTGGGGAGGCTTTTTTTTTTTTTTTTTTTTTTAAAAAAGAGAAACAGCAAAACTCCAGCCAATGTGTTAGAACCCACATCTGGCTGCCCTGGTTTGCACAGTCTTCTTTCTTCTAGGAAACAGAAGCCTGGATTTGATCATTTAGTATTTCTTTCTTTCTTTTCTTTTCTTTTTTTTTTAAGTTCTTACACCCCAGACTTTGTTTATATTGTTTCCTGGCAGCAGAGGGGGAAGGTGGCTTCTTGGGGAAGAGGAACAGAAAGGATCCTTCCTTCCTGCTGCCAACCTCAAGCAGAGCTTAGGGCCCTACATCAGGAGCTTTCAGTTCCTAACCATGACCATGGGCCATTCAGAGGAGGAGGGAGCTGCTCTGCATGGGCAGGAATTCAGCTGTCGGTCTTCCAGACTCTCTGCACCACCTTTGATCTCTAAAACAGTTACTTCTGAATATTGTCCCCAATCTTACAAGCATCATCTTATCTTAGACTGTCCACAGAAGAAACCAATAAGAGCTGTTCGGGATTGAGGGCCCACTCTGTGCCAGACACTGTGATGATGGTTTTATTCACTTTCTCTCATTGTATCCGTTCAGAGGGAGGTCATTGTTTCCTGACTTTACAGAAGAGGACACTGAGATTAAATAACTTGTCCATGGTCACACAGCTCCAGTCTCTTCTGTCTCCAGAATCAATGTCCTTAACCATTAGGCTCTACTGCCTCCCTCCTGCAGGTGCCTCTTCTGTGCTTGCTATCCTGTGCTGTCCCCAAGACAGAAATTGTAAAATCATGAGAGAGAGCTTGTTTACTTTCTAGGTCTCTGATTCCCACTTTTGTCATGAGTCCCTCTAAAAGGAGCCTTCCCCATACCTGTTGGTAGAAGCTATGGGACAGTGATGTGGAGTTGAGTTGGTTAAGCCATGGTTTGCAGAACGGGGCATGTTCAGACTTCTCAACGCTATTTGCTCTTTTTTGACTTAATGCACAGAAATCTCAGTGTCTGAAATGAGGTGGCTACATAACAAATTTTTATCTAAAACCTCCCCAGTCTAAATCTCCACATGCAGTGAAATTCAGGTGAAACTTTAACAGCTCTCTTTTACCCTTTCTCTTCTCCATTCACAACAGGATGGTTGGAATCTTATTGGTAATTGATTCAAAATGGAACAGCTTAGAAATGTATCAGTTGCAGTGATGGGCAGTTTGTGCATTTCTAAGTACTGCTGATTTTTTCAAACTCAGCAATCACAGCTGAAATCCCTTTGCCATGGATTGAATTTACAAAGGAAGAGATCCTGATTTCCACAGTGGCTTCTTTTTAATGCCCGAGGATTAGGAAACTGCCTTGAGGACCCGCAGCGAGTATACCCTCTCTCAGAGTAGCAGCCTTAACTTTAACCTCTGAATGACTGCTCTGATTCATTTATTGAGTAACAGCTCTATCTAAAGCAGCCGTGTTTGGTATGGGATCAATTATTTGTGGAAATCCTTCATCCTGATAAACAGTCTTGTGCTCCTTTACTCCTCTAGCATGCTGTAAGTGGATGCAATCGCAGGAGTGAGTTTTGGAAAACAATGGGTGTCATGGTTTTTTTTTGGCCCACCTGTTCACTGTCTTTCTATCACGTTTCCTCCCACTCCAAGTAACCTTCCTCTCTTTGGAAGTCTGATGTCTCCAACAGGGATTTGGAGACAGTGCCACCCCCTGATTTTGGTGTGTGGACTTTAGCATTAATGCATTTCTTGTCTCTTTAATTGTATGGTCCGTCACATTCCTGAGGGTTGTACCCAGTGGTAGAGAGTGGCTTTAAGAAGCTAAAAGGAGAAAGATGTATAGTCCGTCTCTGTTTTAATGCTTTGCTTTCTCCTATTGCCAGCAGCACTCCATGCAGGCAACTGATTGATGGGATTTGATACGCTGTTGCAGCAACAGAGGCATGTGGATCTCTGGGCCCATTTCCTTTCCCAAGGAACCCATGTGTAGCCAAAGTCTTGAAATATAGAGTGTGGCAGAGGATGAGATGAACGCTGCAATCTTTGCTGATTTACTACTGGATCTCTGCGGTGAGATCTGTGCAGCTTGACATTTAGATTCAGCAAGATCTGGAACCAGCCATGCCTTGGGTCATTTCGCTTTTTCTCCAGCAGCCAGAGCACTAGTTGCATGAGCAGCATTAATCCTGGGAATGTTTTACCCCATATGGTACAACTGTGCATTACTCAGATTAGACTGTGACATCACAGAGATTTAAGGCATCTTTGTGATATTCTGACTGGGTGGTACTGCAGGAGGCCCTTCCTGCAGACACTAGCCAATTTGACTGCTGCAGGGGTGAGCAAATAGTACACCAAGCCCTGGAGGCTGTGTGTGTGTACGTGTGTGTAGGGGAGAGTTGAGAGGGCTGAGGGGTGTTATGGGGAACTGGGTGTAACGGTTCCCCAGGCTGCGTGGGTGAATTGGTTCCGGATGTTAACATTTTTTCCTTGGGGCTTGACT
>JAQZBX010078544.1:0-14107 GCA_029593785.1 Cabassous unicinctus
GTCCAGTTCTTCTTAGGCCCTCTGTTCAACTGACCCCTAAATATCAAAGGGCCTCCGAGCTTGATCCTAAGTTCCCTGTTCTTTCTATGCCTTCTGTAGCAGTTTGGCATTGTTTATGAATTCCAAAAATAGACATTGGATTATGTTTGTAAATTGGTCTGTTCCTCTGGGTATATTAGATTGTATTGGATTCAGAGGTTTCACTTTTACTTGATTAAATTATGATTAAGGCTTTGATTGGGCCTCATCAGTAGGACATTGAGTCCAACTAATGTTGACTCACAGAGAAAACTACACGGCAGAGGAGTTACTTGGAGTTTTTGAGCTGGAGTCTCGGGAAGAAAATACCCAGAGAAGCAGATATGTGAGGAAAGAGAGAAGGTTCCATTAGACATGGCAGAGGGCCTGGAAAGAGAGATGAGCCATTTGCCTGATAGTTTACAGCTGGCCTTATGGAGCGAACAGAGCAGCTCAGCCCGAAGAGAGACAAGACTTAACCCAGCCTACAGCTGATGGAAGAAGCTGGGACCACAGAGCCTTAAGAGGAAGAGGAAGCCTGAAACCTTGCAGAAGTCGGCAGCCATCTTGCTCCAACACATGGCAACAGACTTTGGTGAGGGAAGTGACTTATGCTTTGTGGCCTTGTGACTGTAAGCTTCTACCCCAAATAAATACACTTTATAAAAGCAAACAGATTTCTGGTATTTTGCATCAGCACTCTTTGGCTGACTAATACACCTTCCCTCTAGAGGTCTCTCCTAGTCACGTGGCTTTTAATCTCCATTTTGATGAGTCGCAGTTTTGTGTCTCCAGCCATGTCTCTCTTGGGCTCTATTCTGCATGCCAACTGCCTACTTGGATGTCTAAGAAGCATATCAAACACAGCATGACCAAAACAGTACTCTCGATTTCACCACAAATCTTCCCCATCTCAGTAAATGGCAACATCATTAGCCAACTGCTTCAGTCAAAATTCTAGGAGGCATCCTTTATTCCTTCTTTTCTGTTCCCCTCCACAACTGATTCTTCTGCAGGTGCTGTCATTGCTTCCTCCAAAAAGTTACAGCATCAGGGAGGCTTTCCCTGGCCTCCACAGCTTAAGAAGTTGCCACCATCTTTCTCTGTCATATCAACCTGCTCCCTAAATTAAATTGCCTTATTAATTTACATGCCTACGAGTTTGTTGACTGTCTCCTCTTGTATAAGATAAACTTTATGGGGACAGGGCCATCACCTGTCTTGTTTACCATATTCTCTCCAATGCTTAGAACAGGGTCTGGCATGCAATTATTGCTCAATAAATATTTATTGAATGAGCAAACAAAAGAATAAATGAATGCTAGTAAGTCACTAAAGATCCCTTGCAGTTCGAAATACTAAACCCTCTCAGAATGTCCTTCTTCTTCCTTATCCAAATCTTACCCATTTATCAGCACTCAGGTCAAGGCCCACCACCTTTAGGAAGGCTAAGATAACTGCTCCTTCCCTCCTCTACACCAATCATTTGATACATGTTACATATTTGTGTGTCATCAGAATTTTAATCACTCTGTGCATGTCTTATCTTTGCAGCTACACTGTATACTCCTTGAGGGCAGGGCAATTGTCATGGTTTAGTAATAGCAGCTAGTATTTACAGAGCTGCTACTAAGCAACAGGAGCCAAACAAACTTTCTCCCTAAATCTCACAACAATTTAGTTAGTACTAGCTTGTTACTACCAGGTCACATTTTACAGAGGAAGCTCAGGAATTTCAATGATTGGTTCATGGTGACACATTAAATGGCAGATCTGAAATTTGAACTCTGAAGACCACCTCCTGCCTTATCTTTTCCATTTTCTGTGCTCCCCACTCCAGGTTGGGCACAGAACAGATAGTCAATAAAGACTTGTAAGATGGATGAGTGGGATAATAAAAAGAACACTTGTCTAAGGGGCAGGAGACCCCAATCCAGCAGTTCACATTCCAGGCACCTCTGAGCCTTGGGGCTCCTTGACAAAAGGGGCTGTTAAACTGGATGGTATCTGAAGACTTTGCAGACCCACATCTTGGCACTCCAAGCAGAAGCACCTTAGAGAAGAAACAGCTTCTCTTTCTTAGCTATATCCCCAGTGCTTGCAACAGAACTAGGTGCTCAATTACTATCCATTGAGTAAATGAATCCCTCTACCCCTTGCTTCATTGTGGTAGGGTGGATGTGATGGTGTGAGAAATCAGGCTTCTCCAAGTTGCAGCTGAAGGAGAGGCTGATCAGAGGGGGCAGGGTGGTTGGTGTGGTGCTGTGTGTTGGGTTCCCAGTGGTGGCTCAGATCCAGGAGACTGCTGAAATCTTAGGAAGTGCGGCAGCCCCCAGCCAGACCCCTTTATCTACATGAATGAGTTATTACTAAAAGCCATCCCCTGTGTTCCCATTTCTGGTCACTGCAGGAAACCCCCCTTTCTGGGCTGATGCCCACCAGTTCTGGCTCAACCTGAAATGCCATCCATTCTAAATCACCAGGCAGGAGCAGCTTGCCATAGTGTCTGACTTTCATTTGGAGGTTCAGTCCTGAGGCTCCAAATAGATGTAGCCTGAGACTACCAAATAGGTTTGAAGGGTTCCTGGCAGGTGGGGCTGGAGGCTGCCTTTTCAAGTCCTTGCATCTGAGCAGCCACCAAGAACTAAAGGGGTTGGAGCAGCCTTCAGTGTCAGCCTGCAGACTGCACACCCCTTGCCCCAGGCCTGACTAGGGGATTTGGATGCCTCCCATGGACTTCTTCCCTCTAGGCACAGCCTCAGGTTCCTCTGGGCTGAGCAAAGCTTCTGGGGCAGCTCACCAATGTAAACATCAAAGGGCAAGTTTACAAGCCAGAGTTATGGGCTTGGTTGAGCCCACTGGGAAGCCCTGGAATATCTACCTAGAGGATTCTCTGTTTCTTGGTGGATAGTCTACCCCTCCCCTCCAGCACTTCCTATCAACCCTCCCCCACCCGTTTCCATCCACTGTATTTGGCCTTTGAATGTGATTTTCTTTGAAGGAAGAAATTATTTTGCCCCAGGAAACTCATTTATAGCAAAGTAAGTGAAAATTCTGGGCATCGGGCCCCACGTGGGACTCGTTTTCGGATTATTGCTTTAGCATGCCTTCATCTGGCTGGGTTGTGCTTGGAACCTCTTCCTGCCAACATCACACCTGGTTTCAGCTGGAAGGGAAAGGACTTCAGTTTTTCATCTTTTGGGTCTCTTTGTTGTTATTAGAGCCAAAGTTTGGCCTGGGATCAGACAGGGGAGGGGGTGTGTGTGTGTTGGGGCGGGGGCAGCTGGGAGCCGGAGTTGGAAACTGTCCCAGCAGCTAAGAAGAGAAAGGCTTCACAGAGCTTGGGACCGGTTGCCCCTTTTGAGCCTGGGCTCCAAGAACTGACCTGCCACCCAGCAGACCCTGTGAAGCACGGAGCTTCAGCCTTAGAGTTTACTGCTGATTTCAGATCCTTGGGAAAAGGCTTTTTGAGACCCCTTGTGATTACGGATTTTAAGTGATTTGGCTTAAGTGAGAGATGCATAAAGATGTGAAAAAGCAAAGGGGTTAAGCACTGAGAACCATATGCTAATTGTCCTGAGTAGGGAGATTGTTTTTTGGGATGGTTTATAAGTTAACTGTTAATATTTCCTTAAAAGCTGGCTTATTTCTATCCCTTAATTTTTTTTTTTTAATGTAGCTTTGAGAAAAACCAAATTATGCTTTAGCATGCCTAAGAGGATTTTGTCTATCGTATGTTTCAGGATCTTTATGGCATGCATATCTAGTGAAAACCATTTCCCATAAAAATACCAAGGGAGGGTATTTCAATAGGATTTTAAGCTTATTTAAAATTAATTGCAGATTCATTTCACTGCACATTCATTGAGGGTTTTTTTTTTTTCCTTTTCATTATTAACATGAAGAAATGGTAAGAATTCTGCCAAAAGTCTGAGAGGAAAAAGTGGTTGCTTTAAGAGTTTCCTAAAGGGAGCCGACATCTGCCTAAGGTATGCATTCCTCCTGCAAACCAGGTTCTTGCCTGTCTTTGATTAAATGGAACCTGAGGCATGAATTCAGAGCTTGACTCACTGGGCCATCCACCCTGCTTCCTGCTCTCCTCTGACCTCCTGCCTGGCCTGTAAACAGCATTATAATGAAGACACAAATGGTGCCTTTGGGGTCACTGAAGAATTACAAGGTGGCTGAAAGCAGAGTGGATGGGTGGTAAGGAGAGTGCTAAAGTCCCTAGTGGAGGACAATGGATTATACGCAGATCATTCCAAGGCAAAAATCTCCTAAGGCCCCTTTGCTCCGTGAGTACCTGAGAACTTGGCAGTGTATCTATCAGCAGAAACAATTTTATCATTTGTGTCAGTTAAGTAGAGTCACTCTAAAGGTCTTTGGGAATGCTAGCAGAGGGCTCTGGGCCCTGGACTTCTAGGTTCTTGGCTTATGTCGCATAAAAGAACTTAAGGACAAGCCATAAGGTAGGCAAAGGGTAAGGAGTTTATTAAGAAACAAGAAAAGAGTACACAGTCCTAGACATGGAAGCGGGCGTGCTACAGGATGAGTGGCACGTGGGGCCCCAGGTTAGGCCTTTTAAAAGTCTTTCTTCCTGTCCCTTCATACTACTGGGAAGGGGCCCCAGCTGTTTGCTGTTCTGATTGGTTGCCCTGCCTGTTAGCTCTCAGGGGGCCAATGATGAGGCCTTTTGTTTGAAGGTATTAGGGACACCCCCTTGACACTGGAAAGAGTTCCAAATGGGATCTCGTGGCCAGGGTCTCGCAGGATCTTTCCGGCAGCCTTCCCCTCACGAGGTTTCCGGGCGAAGTCTCACGGCCATGTTGTCAGCTGGGTCTTCAGCTGTGTCCCAAGTCTTCCCTTTCCCATTTCTAATCTGCCTCAGGAAGAAACAGTTATAATTAGGTTTAGTTTCTTTGAACTTCTTTACTGGTTCACCCCCATCTTCCACTGAGAGATGCTGAGCTCCAAAGAAGCATTCACTGGGATTTGGTCTTTTTAAAATTTGTGGGTCCTGGAGAACAAAGAATCCTTGGTGAACATCCCAGCCACAACCTTATTTTAGTGTTGATGTGAGGAGGGATTGTCCCAAGGCCAAGCAGCTGATTGGGGAAGAAACAGGACAAGGACCCCCCTACCCCATCCCCCACTACTGATTCCTAGTCCATTCAGTGTGGATGCTGTGGGAAAACAACCTCTAAGACTGGAGAGCAGAAGACTGAGCCGGCCCAGAGCTGGGAGCTACAGGGAAAGTCTGAAGAGAAGCATGGCCCCTTCACTTAGGAACTTGGGGTGTGGGGGTGGTACCCAGGTCTGGACAGGTCAGATGACTCTTTCCCCATCATTTCATATTGTTCTGGCTCTTCAGCCTTGGTTTAGGGGCCAACTTTCTTATTACAAAATTATACCGAAAATGTTTCATCCATCACTGGCCAAGTTGATTATGTGGTCTTTTCTGGGGAGCATCTCAGTTCTCACAGTTCTGAGTCAGGGGCTGCCATGAGCCCCATTTTACAAAGGAGGCCATGCATGTACATCCCAGGTCCTGCCCTCCATAGGCCCCATGCTGTCTGGCATTTAAGCTCCCCTGGTATTAGTGTCAGCTCAGATCCCTTGTCCAAATTCTTTGAAAAGCCTGGATATTTTCCTTGTCCAGTGCACAGTTACCATGGTAACTGGCAGCAGGACACTTTGGGAAGGGATCAGGAGATGGTTTATCATGTATACTGGTGATGGCATTACAGGGTCCTTCCTCAAGGGAATCTGGTGTCCTCTTAAATCAGTGGGCCCGAAGCCTGTGAATTGACATGGATCTGGAAACCGTATGCAGAACCATCGTTTTTTTATCATGGCAGCTAATGTCAGCCTTTTGCTTGCTAGCTCAATGCTTTTTGTTGTTGTGGCTGTTATACTAGTCCAAAAAGCCCCTGGCCAGCTGTCCATCATGCCCCTCAGAACAGCATGCTCAATTAACAATCACCAAGGTCCTGCAGGTCTGGGCAGCCTGATTGTAGGCATTATGCTCACCTTGCCGTTAACAATTAAATGCTCTCGCTGGCATTGGCCTTGTGGAACCTCAACATCCCCACGGATTCTGGGAATCCCATCTCTACGGCAGCTTCTGCTACTCTCAGCCCAATCCTGCACAGGACAGTCACTGCTGAGCTTCTCAGAGATGCTGGTAGCTCCTTTTCCAGTGAGATCTTTACTGCCTTATAAAGAGTAGTCTCTGGTCTCTCTGAGGAAACAAAGTGAGTTCTGGGCTTGACATAATAAATTAATTCTAACATTCCCACCTTCCTGAGAATTCTATCATTTCTTCAATAGCATGCCCAAAATTCCAGCATTTCTACCTCCTGTACCATAGCCATGGTGGCCTGGAGTTATTTACCCCAGAAAAGCATGTTCTTAATCTTAATCTATTCCTGTGGGTATGAACCCACTGTAAATAGGACCTTTTGATGAGGTTACTTCAGTTGAGATATGGCCCAGCTGAATCAGGACAGGTCTTAATCCTGTTACTGGAGGCCTTTAGAGAAGCCACGGGGAGCAGCCAGAAGCTGGAAGTCAGTGGAACCTGGAGGAGACAGGAGAAGATGCCGCAGTGTGTATTGCCATTTGATGGAGAACTCAGGAACCTCAAAGATGGCAGGCCAGCCAGAAGATGCTGATCCCGGGAGGAAGCAAGCCTTCTAGCCTCTGAAACATGAGCCAGTAAATTCCTGTTGTTAAGGCAACTCCTTGGATGGTATTTGTTCTAGCACCTGGGAAACTAAGATAGTAGCCTTCATTGAGTCCAGGCTTGAAGAAGCCACCAGCAGCATCTTAGAACTAGCTCCAAAGGTCCTTGGCAAGACACTGGACGCTGAATTATGACATGCTCCCATGCCAATGAATGTTGCCCAATTCAGCCAAGGTCTCAAGAGCCCTGACCGCATGTGTTCCCATGGTTCCTGCAGACCTTCCTCAGCCAGGTGCTGCCATTCCTGTGGTGTGTGAGCTATTTCCTCCCAGAGGAGGGCAGCGTTTCTGTGCTAGGGCTGGACTGAATCCTGATCCTTGTTGTTAGCCTATAGTAACAAGTTGTAATGAGGGTGAACCTTGAGGAAGTCAAGAATCATTTCGGGTCACAACCTACTCTTCTCTTTCTCTCCCCGTTAACCTATCTTTCAGACAATGGTTCTCGGAGACTGCTCACTTTCCTCAATTCAAATCAGTGAGGTCATGTACTGTTCATCCTTCAGTGCCTGGCTTGCTTCACTCAACGTAAGGGCTTCAAGATTCATCCATGTTATTCCGTGTGTTAGCACTTTATTCCTTCTTACAGCTGAGTAATATTCCATTGTAACAAATGTACCACACTAATGAAAGATGTTGCTAATGTGGGAAAGTGTGAGAGAGGGAGGGAGTGGGGTATATGGGAATTCCCTGTATTTTCTATGTAACTTTTATATAATCTAAAACTTCTTTAAAAATAAAGGAGAAAAAAAAAAGGCATTTCGGGAGGCTCCTATCTGAGGTGAGGTCTATGCGTGGCTCCAGGCATGGGGAGGCTGCTCTTCTCTAGAGAAGAGAAGGAAGCTGCTTCTGCCAGCCTGGGGGCTTCAGGGGAATCTGGGGTTCAAAATTTGCAGGCTTGTTCACCCAAATGTCCCCATCCAGTATCCCGCTCTTTTCCTATGAAGGCTCTGACTGATATAAGAGGTCTGTCAAGGCTTTGTCCTCTTAGCAGCTGTGTCACCTTTGCAATTAGATCTCAGACCTGAGTTTTAGCCCAGGGTTCCCTGTGGGGCTAAGAGATGAAAGTGTTCTGGAATGCTGCCACAGAGGCCCTCTGGCTTTCACAGGAAACCTTGAATTGATCTCTGCCTGATCTGGGCCTGTCATTTTCCTTTATGAAGCTTCCTAGGCAGTTAACAGAAGACATACAACTACTCAATCTTTATAATTACTATTGTCCTTATACTGCCAGAGCTGTTTCATAACCCAGCACTTCCCCATTGCCATAGCTGAGGGTCTTAGAAATTGTGTACAATGCTTGCCAGGGGTTACCAATACCCCACTTACCACCATCAACAGGCTCCTTATGCCAGGAGGACTGGCAAGGAATCAAGCTTCAAAAGCCCATTCTGGAGGACTGAGTAGCATCTGTGTTAGCCTGAGTTCCCTAAAAGCTGAGCATGAGGCAAAGGCTTGCCTGCAGGTATTTTATTTTGGAAGTAATCCCAGGGAGTAGCAGTGAGGGATGGGAGAGTGAAACTGGGGAGTTAGAGAAGACGGAAAGGTTGCATTATTGAGTTGGCCACTACTATGGGCAAGCATCACTTGATCTTGCAGGGATCTTCTCAGAAGACTTAGGAAAAAGTCGCAGAACTGTCTGCCTAGGGAATGAAAAGAAGCACTTACTCATTGCCTCCCTTCCCTTACTTATTCAGAGAGGGCCCCCTAGGAGTTAATTGCCACACAGTTCTGGGGTGTGCATATGTGAAAGCCAAGGGGCATCCCACAGATCAGGTAAGCCCTGGGGGAGGAAGGGAGAGGGATGTGGCCACCACCTGCATGAAGCTGTGGGGGGGGTCAGGGCAGCAAGGATCACCGCAGCAGCTGGAGTGAAAGGTGGGGTTGAGAAAATTTGAAGTGGAGCATCAGCAGTGACCCACGAAGGCCCCCAAAAGGTTGCCCAAGAGCCCACAAAGGTACAAGTTCAAGGATCAGATCTTTCGATTTCAAGTTCATTCTTTTTCTACCGTGTTCCATAGGATTCATATAAAAGAACACAGGGACATTAATAATAATAATGAGAACACAGACTTACAGCTACCATATCTGAGGTCTTATGTGCCTGCACTGTGCTAAGTGTGTCATGTACTTTATGTCATTGGATCCCAACTATGGCTCTACATTCCACTCAGGCCAAGCTCTAACACTTTCCAGTGGTATGACTATGGGCAATTTACTTAAATTCTCAAAGCCTCAGTTTCTCCATCTATAAAAGTGGATCGATAATGGAAGCTGTGCAAAAGAGATATTGTCAGAGACTAAATCAATAAATTAGCACATAAGAGAGAAAAGAAAAGCCATTTGCTTGGAGGCAGGGGAAGATGGGCTCCACTGCACAGGAACAGTGTGTTTCAGTCACAATCCAGGTGTCACAGCCTTCAGGTAAGTGCTAACTGCTATTGTCCCCAAATTGCAGAGGAGAAAGTTGTGGCTCAGGGAGGTCAACAACTTGTCCCCAGCCACAGGGCTGGCTAATGGCACAGCCAGAGTGTAAACCCAAGACTTTGAAACCTGAGCTCTGAACCATACCCTCTACCTCTAGCCTGCAGGCAAGACCGTGGGTAGTCCAGTTGAGGAAAGTGGGCTTTATGACTGGGTCCCTGAGAGGCCACCCACTGCTAAATGCTGACCTGGGGCGATTCGTTTGGTAGCCCTGTGGGTGGGCCTGAGGAGCAGCACGTGGAAAGGTGGTAGATGGTCATCACTGCCCAGAGTCAGGGTCAGGAAGTCTACTCAGATCTTTTTCTTCCCAGGCAACCCACTTCACAAAATGCTGACACAAGGGTGCTTGAGGGTTACAGGCTTGAGAGAGGAAAATGGTTTCGGGGAGAAGATGAGGCTGGCTTTGGAAATGCTGATTCTGAGGAGAAGCCTAGTCAGAGCTGGAGACCGGCTTCACAGAGAGGTGAGGCCACGAGGAGGGAAGTGTCAGTACTTGGCTGGACAGTCTCCTTTCCTATCTCCCCAGACAAGCAGGGAGGTGGTTGTGCATTTTGATGCCTCTGGGGAGCCATGTGGACAGGCAGGAAGTAGAAATAGCTGCAAGGGCCCTGCTCCAAAAAAACTAGTCTGCAGGAGGTTAGAGGGTTTGAGAGGGAGGTGAAAGGAAATGAGGGGATGAAAGGTGAGGTGGAGTGTCTCAGGAGAAGCAGTATGGGAAGAGTTCCCTGGCAATGGAGGCAGGTTATGAGAAAAGCCCCTGAGTCCCACCAGGTCTGCTTCTAGGCAGTGCTGTTGGGGGTGGCCAGACCCCAGAGGGACTGGCCTCAGGATGCTAGGCTCGGCGTCCCATCCTTGGGGGTCCCAGAAGCAGCAGAGTCCTCTGGATATGTCTCAGAGGAAGCCTATGACTAGAGTCTTCTCCCACCACCCCCAGTGCCTGAGTGCTCTGCATAAGACCCCATGCTGGTAAGACCCCAATACTGTTGATAAAATTTCTTCTAGCATGGCAGAAGGGAAGCATGTGTGCAGACTTAGTAATTAAGTTGAATTATGGAATATAAACAAAGTGATATGTCCTTTTTACCCAAATTTGTGAACTCAGATTCCTTATTGTAAACATTATAATAATATTAATTACAATTATAGCAACTACTATAAATTTTGGGGGTGCTTGATCTGTGCAAGTTATACACATGAGTTATTAATTTAATCTTTACAATAACCTAGTGAGGCAGGTATATTATTAATCCCATTTTATAAGTGAGGAAAATTGAGGCTCAGAGAGGTTAAGTCACTTGCTTGAGGTCACGCAGTTATTAATGGGGGAGCTGGAATTCAAACTCAGATTTCTACACTTCAAGCCTGAGGTCTTAACCACCATGTTGTGGTCCCTCCTCCCCATCAGCTCTGAACACTGTTCCAGGGGTTCCAAAGTGTGGAATATCCCCTTTATGTAAAATGCTTGACATCATGCCTCGCTCACTGCTTCAATAAAAGTTAGCATTACTGTTACTGTTTGTGGTAGTTGTCATGTCTCATCCCATAGTCTTTCCTGTATGTTAAAATATATTTTTAAAAATTAACTACAATAAAATGCCACTCTCTCCGTGAAGCTTTTCTTTGTCTCAGTTGTACCAACCAGTATCCAGTTGCTGGCTTCCCCTCACACCAGTCTCTACCCAGCTGCTCACAGACTCTGGGTGACTTGGTGGTGAGGACACACTCTGTTCTCCCCTGGGAGCTCCTGGCACCATGGATGATCTTGTGGGGCTGAGGGCTGAGCCCTGTGGGTGTGCACTGGAGAATGTGTTGAGAGAGTGCCTACCTTTTCTTGTGGATAGGACTGCATCCCTCTTCCCCCAGGCATGGCAGTGCTGAACAGGTCCAGCCAAGCAGTTCCCAGGTAAGACCAAGTCCTTAGCAAAAACAGCCCATCTTTCCCCATCAGCATGTACTTTGGGGGTTATTGGCCAACATCCTCTAATTTGGATGGCATGGTCTCTCTGAATTGCTCTTCTCCTTCAGAACCTCATGGCCAGTGCCTCATGCCTTTACACCAACATCTCTAGAAGAGAGACCATGGGCACTTCCTCAAACATTAAACATAGAATTACATATGACCCAGCATTCCACACCGAGGTATATGCCCCAAAGAATTGAAAACTGGTACTCAAACAAATACATGTACATGTGTGTTCACAGCAGCACTATTTATAATAGCCAAAAGATGGAAACAGCCCATATGTCTACTAATAGATGAACAGGTAAACAAAATGTAGCATATCAATACAATGGAATGTTATTCAGCCATTAAAAGGATTGAAATACTTATGTGCTCCAATGTGGATGAACCTGAAAAACGTTATGCTATATCACAGTACATCAAAACATGGAACTTCATAGGTTTTGTTACTTGAAGTAGAATAAACATCTACGGAATGTTTTTGTCTCATTAAAACAAACAAACAAACAAAAAAACGTTATGCTAAGTGAATGAAGGCAGAAAAGGTCACATGTTGTATGATTACATTTACATGTAATCTCTAGGCTAGGTTAATCCATAGAGACAGAAATCATATTGGTGATTGCTAGCAGCTGGCAGGAGGGGGAATTGGGGACCAACTCTCAATGGTATGTGTTTTCTTTTTGGCGTGATTAAAATATTCCAGAAATAGATAGAAGTGGTGGTTGCATAACATTGTGAATGTACTAAATATCATTGAATTGTTCACTTTAAATGGTTAATTTTATGTCATGATAATTTCACCCCAATTAAAAAATATATAATATTCAGGGAACTGGTGACTCAAAGAAGACAGATAACCAAATAAAACACCTTTTAACAACAAAGACCATATATCATAAAACAAATCAAAAAGCAAAAGCCACAAAACCAAAGAGGAGTTTTAAAAGAACCAAATATAACTCCTGTGGGAAAAAAGGATCGCAAGCGAAATTAAAAATCTTGGCGGATGGAATTTAAAGCAGATTAGAAGCAGCTGAGGAGAGAATTTTGAACTGGAAGGTAGATCTGAGATAATTACCTAGAACTCAGCCCAGAGAGCAAAAACAATGGAAAATATCAAAGAAAATTTAAGTGACATGGAGGATAGAGTGATCTCTAATCAGAATTTTAGGAAGAGAAGACAGAGAGATTATGCCTGAGAATTTTACAGAATTATTTAAAGATACTGATTGTAGATCTAGAATGCTCTGAATTCCAAGCAGGATAAGAAATTCACCTCTAAATACATCATAATGAAGATGCAGAACACCTAGGACAAATAAAAGATTATTAAAGATGCCAGAAATAAAACAGGTGACCTACAGAAGAATTACACTTAGGAGCAGCAATGGAAGCCAGAAGAAAAAAAAATCCTGAGATAAAACAACTGTTAGCTTAAACATCTAAACATCATACATATTTTTTAAATGGGAAGTCAAAATAATTTTTAGAGAAACAAAAAAATAAGGGAGTTTAAATCAATAGACCTTCATTAAAGGAAATTCTAAAAATATGTATTTCTGGTAGAAGGAATGTGATCCCAGATAGAATAGCTGACATACAAAAAGGAATTAAAAGCCAAGAAAATGGTATTTATGTGGACATATCTAAATAAGCTTTGACAGTATAAAATAATAATAATGCATCTTTTTTTTTACAAAATAAAAAAGAGTATAAAGAACATAACCCAGAAACTGCCAAGTTGGGAGGAATGACGAGTTAAGATATTTTTAAGTCCATGGATTGTTCAGAAAAAGGGCAGTGGTATTAATTAGTTTTAAATATTGTTGAATAAAGATATTGAACTATCTAGAGTAACCACTAAAATAACAGATAGAAAAATTTAAATGAGAAAAAAATCAATCCAAAAAAATGACAAGTGAAGAAAAATGAAAGAGAAACATAAAAAGTGGAAAAGATGTTCAATACAAAATAAGATGGCAGAAATAAATCCAAATATGCTAATAATCACAATGAATGTAAAGAAACTAAAATATCTTGGTAAAAGGCAAAGATTTTCAGAGTTGATTATTTATTTATGGAAAGAAAATATGGCTTTATTATTTTTTATAAGTCACTGTTAAAACTGTGAACATTAAAAATGGAAAAATTATGGCAACATATTCCATACAAAGTAGGGGTTCAATGAAGTTGTATTGTGTTGACTGGGCTAGAAGGGAATCCTGTGACAGCCTCTCTGCCCATATTCACACACCTACTTTAATATGATGGCTTCTAATTTTAGAATAATTTTACCATGGGAAATTTCAGAACAAGTAAAATGAAAGTTTGCTGCAAGAGTAAGGCAGGTGGCAGATAAGTCCACTGACTTTCTAGAGGTCCATGTGCAAGTAATACTCAGTTTCTGGATCCAAGTTTCCCCATCAAGAACTAAACTGAAATTGAAAGAGATTTTAAATCTCATTTTTTAAAAAAACTTTAAGAATTATAACACTTCTACAAATAGATTCCAATCGAATCCTTTTGTAAATTTGAGATATTTTGTATTCTTTATATTGTGCCTTTTTTTCTTGATCAATCTTGGCAAATGTTTATGTTGGTATTAATAAATTATTAATAACTTTATCATCTCTACTTTCTTTCTTTTCTCTTTCTTCTCTTTATAAGCACCTTCCTTCATCTTTTTTATACCAACTTTTAACTTTTCATGTTTAGCTCATTACTTTTTAGGCCTTCTTCATTTCTAATGTAAGTATTTAAGGCTATAAAATTCCCTACAGTTACTGCTTTGGCTGCATCATCAAGTTTTGATGTGTAATAATTTTATTAATGTTCAATTTTTACTTTTTTCTAGTTTCTACTATGATTTCTTCTTTAATCCATGAATTGTTGAAACTT
>JAQZBX010078545.1:0-14109 GCA_029593785.1 Cabassous unicinctus
TGCTTCTTCCTGACAGTGTTGCAGTTGAGGAAGAAGGGAATTATTTTTCCCTTTAGATTATTGAGGGGGAAACAAATGTGTGGGGATAGTCATGAGGAGGTAGGGAAAACCCAGAGTTCTTAGACATATGGCCATTTGGAAGCAGCCACTTCATGCAGCTGTTATTTCTGCTTTCTGGGTCTTGTGGTCATCCTGTGGAACATCAAGGACTCAGCTCACAAAGAAAGGCCTGGTCTTGTCATCCAGACCTCCCAGCACACAGGGAGCCCATTAGTAGCTCACCCCAGGCCCATAGGAAATGGACATTACAATGTGACAGATTGAGCAGCACAAGAAATCAATGCAATATTTACACCCCATTTTGACATAACAACCATTATCTGCATGGAGAGACATGCCCATTTGTATTACCCACCTAGCTCCACACACAGAGGACAAAGGAGAGGGTCCCAGTCAGTGGTGAGTGAGTATGTCCCCTCAACCTTTCACAGGGAGGAGACACAGCCTGAACCACAGCCTGTCTTTTAGGTAATGGGCTTGAGCACTGGGATTTAGGCCAAAGGAACCATATCATCCACTGAGAGGGAGCAATTGCAAAGAGAAATGAGAGAAAAAAGATTAGGGAAAAACAGAATGGATTGTCAGACAATAGTCAAACAGATCAATGTCTGATATGCACAACTTTATGTGAGTAGGAGTGCTCTTTGAAATCCAGTACAATTTAGACCCTGGAATAGCCACTTTCTTGGTTCTCCTGTGAATCACAAAGAGTGTCCTGAAGGGAATCTTACTGTGTCCTTTGTCTTCAGTCTCATTGTGAAATACTCACCTGGTTACCTTGAGCTACTCAGAATGCTGAACAAGATAAGATTGGCAGAGTCATTTCTGACTTCATAAGGGAGAACTGCTAGTTTTGCATGTGATCTTTATTCCTCCTATTACACCTAAACTATTCTAATTATGACAGCATTGAAAGACAAAGGAACATTAATTTAGAGATGCTCCCAGGGGAAAGAGTTAGCTGGAGAGGAAGCCCCAGACCCTGACAGGAAATGAGCCCTTAGCCACCTCCCTGCACCTGCTCCTGCAGCTGCTCCTTGTGCTCAGTGGGTTCTGAGCCTCCCTTCATGGCCACCCCACATAAGAGGTTTTTGTCTGGGTCAGCATTGCCTTCCCCTCACTGTGTCTATCACACAGTAATATCGGCCTGTGTCCTCAGGTTTCAGGCTGTTCATTTGCAGATACAGCTGGTTCTTGTTGTTGTCCCTGGAAGCGGTGAAACGGCCCTTCACAGAGTCTGCATAGTTAGTGCTACCACCATTACGACTAATGTATGAGACCCACTCCAGCCCCTTCCCTGGAGCCTGGCAGACCCAGTGCATGGCATAGTCATCAAAGGTGAATCCTGAGGCTGAACAGGAGAGGTGCAGAGACCCTCCTGGCTGTCTCAAGTCACCCCCAGATTCCACAAGCTGGACTTCACACAGGACCCCTGCAAATAGAGCTTGAGTCACACATAGTCACACACACACACACACACACACAAATTCAAATGTATAAACACATTTCACACTGCAGCAAAACCAGTTTCTAGTTAATATTACCATGGACAATTGAGAAAAGGAAAGTCCAGACTAGCACACATTCCATGGTGCCTCCTCTTTCTCAGTCCTGGGCACAGAACAGGGAGAGCTCAGACCCAGGGGTGAGGGCTCCTCTCTCAGAACTACAAGGTCTGGGCCTGGGATGGATTTCAGGCCCAGAGGGAGAGAATCCATTTGCATGTTCTTTCCCCAGAGAGTACATCAGCTCCCTCCCTGCGCCTGAGGCTCTCTCCTGACCCAGCAGTCTCTGCATTCAGAATTCTCTGTGACAAGTTTCAGTGAGGATTTCTCTGATGTTGCGTGCATGGAAAATCATTTCAGTACTAGAAACAGTGCAGTGCTTTCTCCTTCCACCTCCTCCTGAATAACTGTCCTTATTGTCCAGGTTTCTCTCCTTGTATCACCCACATGGCTCATATGACAGCCAAAATATTCTCTTCCTCCCATCAGCTGATTGCAGGGAACTGGAGATTGAGTCTCTTAACAACTGTGTGTCCGTGCTTATGACAGCTGCCTCATGAATGGGGATTCGCCACTTCTTTCCTTTGCTTCCATAGAGAAATAAACCAGAGGCTAGGCTGGATGTCCAACTGGGTCTGACCCTGTCAGCTCACACTTGATACTCAGGACAGGTCCATTTCTTTGAGGATCAGCCATCCAAGGTAACTAAATGGATTATCAGGGAAGGTCCACCTGGAAGCCTTGGAGCTGGGTCAGCAACCAGCTTCCTCCCAACCATGCTGCACATCACAGACAATGTGCATGCATTTCACCTCTCCCTCCAGTCTTCCTCCCTGCTGTGCTGCAGCTTCTGGTTCAGGTTCTCAGACTACCTGTGGACTTCCATCCTAGATGATATAGCCTTGTGTTTTGCTCTGAATAGGGGACCTGCTGCATTGTGAAACTTTCCAGGGAACAGTAGATATCTCTGCTGAGTGTACTGGTGAAGTCCTGATGGGGACAAGAAGGGACTCTCTGTGGTGAAGGTATTAGCCCTTCCATAGCACCCACAATCCCCGCTCAACCTGATGCTTTAATACAGCTTGTGGCCACACTCCAGGGCCTGAAGCTCCATGGAGGTGCAGCCTTGTGCCTCCTCCTGCTCATCATGAAGGGAGCAGTGAGCTCAGGCAGCAACTTGTGGTCATCCTGCAGGTCCTGGCTCATATCCATGAGGTTGCATCTCTCAGGTGGGTTCTCATGACTTGGGCCACCTTGTCCAATATGAGGTCACTATAACTCCTCTCCAAATAAGTCTGAGCAGAATAAGAACTTAGGGGGTGGACTAGTTGTATATACTGAGGAGATGCATGATAAGGGGAACTTTGTTCAGATGGAAGCCTTGATAAAGGGAACATATTTTGGAAGAACCTGTATAATGTAATTTCTGCAATATATGCTTTTGTGTTTGTGTCTGTGAAATTCCAACAAAATTACAACCTTAAAAAACCACTCATTTATCTCATTTTGTGTTCATGAGGAGTCTGGGAAATGCTTAGCTGTGTCCTCTGCTCAGTTTTCACAAGGATACCTCAAGTTGTTCTCCAGGCTGCATCCTCATCCAGGACTTGATTGGGGAGGATCAGACCATTGACAGAATTCATGCTTTTGAGGCTGTAGGATTAATGGCTGATTGTTTCCTCCCAGCCACATTGAAGGGAGATATAAAAGCATGAGGCTGTTCACAGGATGGGTGTTATATATTGTACCATTATCTAGAGATTAAATTCCCTTCACATTTGCCATATTCTTTTGTCTGCAGGTGACTCATGGTTACTGCCTATATCACATGCATTTGTGCATGTGTATGAGTTTGTGTGTGTGAGTGACATGAGGGAATGAGAACCTGGATGTGAGGATCCCAAGGCTCCTTTAGAGCCTGTCCACCTCTATGTCCTTTTCTAGGAGTTGCATAAATCTGGGTCATCTATTGAAATAGGCTCTGCCTCATGACAAGCATGTTGATAGTTGAGCATCTTGAACATGTCACCATCCTCAACATTCTGCAGCTTGAAGTGTTTGGTGTATCTTGTGATGGAAAGTGAATATGGAGTGAATTTCCGGAGACTACAAAGGGCGTGTAATAAAATACCTAGATATATCATGTGAAAACTGCAGAAAAGCTTTGAGGAAACAAGTAATGAAAGAAAAAACTAAATAGCTTTTAATAGCATAAATAGAATAAGAAATGCATGCACATGTCATCAAAAACCATGCATGCAAAAAGAAAACAAATTGAAATATTTAAAATGATGGAAGTAATTAAAAACAAAACACTTACCTAAAGTTTTATATTATTGAAAATGTCATTCAAAATGAAAGAGAAATAATGAATACTGCAGACAAAGTAAAATGCAGATTTCATAGCTATCAGAACTGTCCATAAGGAAATGTTAAAAGAAATCCTCCAGGGATAAAGGAAATTATATAAATCGGGAAGTTTCATCTCCACAAAGAAGGAAGAACATAAGATAAAGTAAAAATTAAGGCAAATCAATTATTTATTTTTCTTATTTATTTGACCTAAAATATAACTATTTAAGCAATGAGGGTATAGTATCCCATGATCATAACAAATGGATAATCTAAGTGAGTGACCATAAGGTTGTAAGGGATGGGAAGCAGGAACTAGGAATACTTTCTTTTTGGTTATCTGTACAGTATACTGTTATTTCAACTGAGTTACATGAAGGTGGATTCAGAATAGTTAAAATGCATATTGCAAATTGTAAGGAAAGCACATTTTAAAGATTTGAATATTTTATATACTTAGAAAGAAGAGAAATGAAATAAATGACCTAGGAATTCTATGCAGTCCCTACCTCACACTTGAGACCCACCCAAACCCCTGTTCCAGGCAGGCTTTTAGTCTGCCCTGCAAGATTGAATAGCAAATATAACACTTGTAAAGTCAAATAAATGAGAGCATCTCAGGGGTTGGAAGAAGATGGACTCCCCTTGGGAACCATTTCTTAGACAAGAGAGGAAGCTGCAGACAATGACAGGAGGCCCCTCCCCAGCCTCCCTCTGCACCTGCCCCTGGGGGGACCCTGGGCTCAGAGGGTCCTGAGCCCACCCTGGAGCCCCCTTCTGTCCTGCTTCTAGAGCTGACCCAGCTACCACTCACTAAATGGGCACAGGGTGCATATGGCAATGTCCTGGGCTCTGAGCATGTTCAGGGAAAAGTCCCTTGGCTCTGACACAGAGTTGAATTATAGAAATTTCAGGTAGTTACAAAGTATATCTCAATCTAATCCTTAACATTTTATTTTTCTGTAGGAGTTAGCCTTAATTAATGAACAGAAAATAACATGGAATAACAATAAAAGGTGGAATTTTTATCAGCATTGCTTAGAAACCATTATTTAACAAAATATCTGGGATCTCTGCCTAGAGGAGCCCACACCAAATCTCAGTAGGTATTTCCATCCTTCTCTCCCATTTCTCAGAAAGTTCTGTTTCTTTTCCCCATATCCCAATAAATTCTTTTTACTGGCCTAAAAAATAATGTCTGTGCTCTACCTTGGATTAGAGAAGAGATGGGAAGGAGAGATGGTGGGTCACTCTTTAACAAGTGTTGCCGTCTCTTTTGCTTTTATTTTATGTTTTGTATTATCCTTTTACTGTGAGTAAGCACAAATGTACAAATAATTATTCACAGCTTAGTGAATCACCATAAGTTGTTCAAACTTAAATCTCTTACAAGGTCAGGAAAGAGAACTTGGCTTTCTCTTCCAAGTCCCCCATGTGTTTTGTCAAAATCACAGCCCCTCCCTCCCTTGAGAAGCAGCTACTTGCCACATGCTTAGAGCAGATCTCCACACATTCCTTTACACGTCATTTCCTGATTGTGCATCTGTAGACACTAAAATCTGTATTGTTTATTTTCTTTGTCTTTCAGGGTTACTTTCCATGTGCACAGGCCTCAATTTTTCATATACCCTGCTTGTTTTCCCAAATGCCTAGTTGTCTTTTCCAAAGAAATTTATAGGAATATATTTTATGTAAAACCTCCTCTGGATCAGACACTGTGAAAATCATGAAATAATCATTAATTAAAACTTATACACAGTTATATCCTCAAGAAATGGCAAATTTACCAATTCCTAAATATCCAGTTTCTATATCTGCCAGTAAGATAAAGCACAGGGGTTGCCTTAGAGGTATATGGGGCTGCTCCTCCTGATTGGCTTTCAGCTTGTTTCCTAAAGCTTCAGCCTGACTCAGTTGAGTTCTAATTGTCCACCTCAATTTGTTCTGCTCTTCCATTAGAGTCCTCAAGCTGTTATAACAACTGTCCACAAATATCAGTGGAACACTGTATAACAAGAAAGGACAATAGCTTGTTCACATTCAATTGTAAGGTGTTCAGATTGGATGGCTTGCTAAGGAGTGGAATCTGTTTCAAGAAATTACTCAGGCACGCAGACACACACCTATATGTAACATGGCACCCTCAACTGGTAGACTGAAAGGCACCTGTGGAATGGAAGAGAATCGGGGTTCCAGGTGGGTGTATTCTACTTGTCCAAGCTGCAAACAACATAGGTTATAGGTGTGTACTTTACATGTACCATAATCACTCATAGAACTCTCCCTGGTATGAAGGGGCTGGAAAGGTATGGAAACTGATCCCAGGAGGAAGGGGAATGACAGTTGTCTGTGTGGACAGGATGTCTCTAAATGTACAACCTGTGTAAGATTTCTGTCTCTTTCTCTCTCTCTCTCTCACACACACACACATACACACACACACAATCTGTCTTCTTTTGCAAACTACCAACGAGAGGTTTTGAAAAAATCATATATATGATATTGTGAGCATAAGAAATGTGCTTGGTCACATAGTTGGTAGTTGGTGTAGGGGTGGTTGTAATTCCATTATTTTTTAGCTAGCTTTAGTTTAATAAATTGATAAGTTATTTAGATAAAAAAAGATCTATTCAATCATTGCTACAAATAAAATACTCAAGTATTTTTGATTGTCAAAGTCATAAATACCTTACCATCTAAAACCACAAAGGCAAACATAATACATAAATTCAACACAATTCTGCTATTTTTTCAGTACATATGTAATTAAATATAATCACCCTCCAAAGTTAACTGTTGTTGGACAAAGTTAGAGAACAGATCTTTGCTACATCCAACTTACTTGACTCCAAAATAATGCTTGTTTTCCAGGTTTCAGGACATATAAAATTCTCACTTGTATAACATAAATTTGCACATTTCAATCTATATTTTTCAGTGCTAATTATTGTTTATATTAAATTGTTACACAGGGACAATTTTATAATGGGATTCAAAAATTCATGTTTTGGAGCAGAAAATGAGAATTGATCAATGATTTCAACACTGTAACCTGAATTGTTCCATCACACCCCCTAATGCTAATGTATGGCAGCTCACTAATCACAAGGCATATTCAGGGATTTAAGGGATAGAAGTGCCATTCAATTTTTTTTTTAAATCATATTCTCCACCATTATCTTTGAAAATATCTTTCACTTTTAATATACACCTCATATGCATCCATTTGGACATTCCATTGAAATTATTGGAAAGCTTTTTAACATATGGATTATAAACACAATATGGAATGAATAAAAAGTGAAGTCTAACTTGAAGCAATTACTCATCTAATAGCATAAGAAAAAATGGTAAAATTTAGTCATGGCATGAAATACACATAATATCTAAAGTTATTTTTTCAATGATTCTTTGAAGGCTTTCTGGTTAGAAAATACCTATGAAACACACAAAAATATTGCCAGGAATACCCATCAGCTGCTTTTGAAATTACATAAATAAAAGATAAACACTGCAGTTATACCACTGGGATTCAGGAATCATTAAAAGACAGGATTGAAAAGACACTACTGTTCAATTGTCTAAAATTTTTAAAACTCCTTCTCTTTCCCAATGAAATAATTCATATTCAACTATGCATATTCCCTAAAGATGTCTTCCAGTTTGTCGATATGCCTGCTCTCCTAGCTAGGTGCTTGCTAGAAATTAGCAGGAACAGCTTTTCCCCTGTTAAAACCTAGCAAAGAAGTTAAACCAAACCACTAACCCTTCCGCCAGCTAGGCTGCTCTCTTCTGGTCAATGTAAGAAATACAGCCAACAGGTCGATGTTTTACAAAAAGATAACTGTTCATATAAATGTTTTTTAAAAAATGCATACCCCCACACACCTGCCAAACTGAACTTACTTTCCTGAATAAGAAAAAACAGAACACTTTAGTAAGTGAACTTTTACAGTGAAAAAATCAGTGGTGTGCTAATTCTGCAAGTAAACAATTTCAGTCATTTTGAGAACCAGGTAGTGAAGCTTTATACAGTCTCTTTTTCAGTATCTTTGAGGCAGATCTGGATTATGGATAGTAGGAGCAATGGGCATACTCTACCTTTTATAATGATTTGTGTATTAATGCAAATTATATTTTTTGTGAGCTCACTCTATATCTATAGAAGTTTTCTTATACATAAACATAAATCATGGTAGATAAATGCTGAGTAGATAATATCCTTAAATCTCTTGCCACAAGCATCAAAATTTATCACAGCTGTTGTTTCCTTTGTGAAGATTAATTTTAAGTTGTGAGTTGTTTATTTCTATGGCTCATCCCCAAGCCTGAGATTGGCAGTATGTAGGACCAGTTTACTATCACTGCCAAAACACTCACAGAGCCTTCCAACTTCCTGGTCTAGGGATGGGACCAAGGACTGATTCAGATAAATAAAGTGTTCTGAGGCCACAAGTTTAAGAAACTTTTTGATGAGGACAATGAGTCCTTGGATGGCTTGGTTTGCTCTACAGCCCATTTTGTTTTCATGATGAGTGTGTGTCCCATGGCCTTTAGCAAAATGTCAATTTCCCCCCTGGAGCTGTTGGCATGTTCTGCTGTCCCCAGGGAGTCTACAGTGGAATAAGGGGGCTGAGGAGTAGCTATTTCTTGGGAGACCTCCTAAGTCCTTCCCCTCCAGCAGCAGCTGAGGCAGGAAAATGCAGCACAGACTCAGACTCTTCTGCCATCTTGCTCTGTAGGAGCTGAGGGCTGTCCTTCCATTTTCTGAACCATCTTCAAATGCATTTTGAGTGAAGAAGACCTTGAGGGAATGTTTCTTTTGGCATTGAGGTGTGAAGCTTCTTCAGGGCTACAAGGGACAGTTAGGTGAAGGGATAAATTTGCTTCCCAGGCCAAGAAAGCTCAGCATGGAATAAGACCTTAGTGATTTGCTGATTCCTTCCCCAGGGAACTTTGGAGTCAGCTGTGCCTCATTCATGGGTCCCTGAAACTGTTTAACCTAAGAAAGACCAGTTTAGTGTACTGAAGACTCCAACTACTATTGTAGAGACATCTACTTCTCCCTTTAGTTTTGCCAGTGTGTGCCTCCTGTATCTTGGGGCACCTAGCTCAGGTGCATAAATATTTATTAGTTATTCTTTCTTAGTGAATTGCCCATTTTATTAATATATAATGATCTTCTTCATCCCTTTTTAACAGTTTTGCATTTAAAATCTATTTTGTCCGATATGTGTATCATGATTCTAACTCTTTTTTGGTTACTATTCATGTGTAATATCTTATTCCAGCCTTTCACTTTCAAGCAGGTAGTGACCTTATGTCTGAGGTGAGTCTCCTGTAGACAGCATATAGATGGCTCATATTTTTTATCCATTCAATCAGTCTACATCTTTTGATTAGGGAGTTCAAGCCATTAACATTCAGTATCCTTTATGTAAAGGAGTAACTTACTTTGTCACTTTTGTCCTTTGGCTTTCTGTTGTCATATCTTACTATTGTCTGTCTTTTTTCCCTTTAATTTACCCTTCTTAATAATCTTCATTTCTACTCTCTTCTCCAAGTCTCTCATTCTTGTTTTTCCTTTCAGCCTGCAGCTCTCCCTTTAGTATATCTTGAGATTCTGGTATTTGTGTAACATACATTCTCAGTTTTTTCTTTGTGAAGACATTAAACTCACCCTCACTTTTGAAGGACAGTTTTGCCAAATACAGAATTCTTGGCTGTCAGTTTTTCTCTTTCAGCACCTTAAATAAATCATACCACTTTTTTCTCACCTCATTGGTTTCAGATGATAAATGAGCACCTAATCTTATTGAGATCCCCTTGTATGTGATGTTTTGAATTTCTCTTGTTGCTTTCAGAATATTCTCTTTATCTCTGATATTTGTTATTCTGAATTATAGGTGTCTCAGAGTAGGTCAACTGGGATTTATTGTTTGGGGCGTGTTGTCCTTTGATATTGGTATTTTATGTCTTTCATAACAGCTGGAAAGTTTTTGGTCATTTCTTCAAATATTCTTTTTGTCCCTTTTCCATTCTCTTCTCATTCTGGAACACCTATAATATGTATGTTTATGCATTTCACTTTGTCATTCAATTGCCTGATATCCTGTTCCACTTCTTCTATTCTGTTCTCTGCTCCTGTCTTTTCCAGTTTGGATGTTCTGTCCTCAAATCAATAATTCTGTCTTTGAGCAACTCAAATCTGCTGCTATGTGCCTCTAATGTACTTTTAATCTCATCCATTGTGTCTTTCATTCCCATAAACTGTGTTACTTTTCTTTGCAGGCTTTTAAATTGTTCTTTATGTTCACCCAGTGTTTTTTGTTTTTTTTTTTAATATCTATTCTCTCTTTAGTAATGTTTTCCTTCAATTGTTTGAATTGATTTGGGAGATTTGTGTGATTATCTTTGTTTAGGTGTCTTAATTCCTCTATCTCTTCAGGATATTTAGCCTGTTCCTTTGACTGGGCCATCCCTTCCTGTTTCCTAGTATGGCTTGTAAGTTTTGTTGAGGTCTAAGCATTTGAATATGTTGGTGAATTTACTATCTCAATTTCTTTCTCTTGCCAAGGTTTTTTTTTTTTTTTCACAGCTTTCCTTTGATTTTTGGTTCAACTTATTCTAAGTCTTGACAATTGTCCAGATTAACTTATCAAATCCAGCCAGGGACTCTTTAATATGCAGATTTTATCCCAGGGGCCTAAAGAGAGACTTAAAAGCAGTTTTTCTCCTTGTAATTTCTTAATGAGCCAGCAGGTGGTATGCATTGTCAACCCTTTCCATGGAGGTATTTCTTTCAATCCATGCTTCCTAATGTTTTTTGTCCTGCCAGAGCTGAGATTTAAAGGGGGCTCTGCTGGCCACATTCACTGAAGGGAAGCACCCTGGCTCACTCTCCCTCTTACCTTGTAAAAGCTGACAGGGAGGAAGATGTCTCTTCCCTTCTCAGTTGGCAACAGAGATCCAGGGATTCTATCCAGGCATAATGTCCTGGGGGTGGAGTATGGGAGCCCTTCCTGGTCTCCATGGGGGTATGGTGACTCATGCTTGTTGTTTCAGGTTCTTCATTTGCCTGTCCCTCACCCTTCTGTGAGTTGTGCAACACTGTATTTGTCTGCTGACCCTCAAAGCAGAACCCTCAGACATCTTTTGACCCTTTCTCCATTGTTTTTGTGAGAGAGTTGAGCCTTGCCTGCCTAATTTGATGACATCTTGCCAGAACTCCCTGGAAACAACTGACCTGGGAAAGTCCTCTCCACCATGCTCCTCATCCCAAAATTTGCCCTGCAGGAAACTGCAGTTTGAGAAAATGAAAGGAGTATATGAAACTACAGAGGTGGACAGTAATGGGCAATGGCTTGCTTGCTTTAAAAACCTGGGAGAAGGAGTTCTGTCTCCTGGAAAACAGAAGGGGCAACCAAACTCCTAGAAACAGAGGAACTCCAAAACAACTAACAGGTAAAATCCCAAGACAAGACACAGAGCCAGAAAAATAGGGAAATTGCATTTCCCTTGGGAAAACCTTCCTAATAGGGTTGCTGATGCTAAGAAAATATTTGTCTAAAAATCAAAAAACAGACTCCTCATGGAACAAATTCCAAACTAACATTTTAACATATTAAAATATACAATGTGTACTAATGGAAGATGTTGTTAATGGGGGAAGTTGTGGGAGGGGGAGGGGTGTATGTTTGAATCCCTTATCTTTTTTATGTAATATTCTTATAATCTAAGCCTTCTTTATGAATGAAAAAATATATAAAAAAAGTACAGTGTGCAACAAAGAAGAAACACAAATAGGACATGATGGCCCATCCAACGTAAAAGGATAAAAATCCAGCTAACACCAAAAAAGGTCAGACTGTGGACATATTGAATAATGTCTTTTAAAAATACATCTTAAAATGCTCTAGGTGATGAAGGAAATAAAACAGAGAAAGAACTACAGGATATCATGAAAACAATGAATGAAAAATATGAGAATCTTATTAAAGAGATTGAAATACTTCAAAAGGAACTGAACAGAACTACTGGAGTTGAAGACCACAATAACTGAAATAAAAATTTCTCAAGAGGGTTTTAACAACTGATTGGAGGTGGCAGAATAAAGAATCAGTGAACTCAAAGACAAGAAACCTGAAATAATTCAGGATGCAGAGAATAAAAAAAATGTAAAAAATGAAAATAGCCTATGCTATATATGGGACACCATCAAGCATACCAGTATATGCATTACAGGTTTCCCAGGAGGACATGAAAAACAGAAAGTTTAAGAAGGAATATTCAAATAAACAATGACAGAGAACTTCCCAAAGATAGCAAAAGACATGATTATGCACTACCAAGATACCCAGAGAACAGAAAACAGGATAAATATAAAGAAAATATACTGTGTTATATATTGATCACACCATCA
Source organism: Cabassous unicinctus (assembly GCA_029593785.1). Classification (NCBI taxonomy): domain Eukaryota; kingdom Metazoa; phylum Chordata; class Mammalia; order Cingulata; family Chlamyphoridae; genus Cabassous; species Cabassous unicinctus. Next base: position 12,340 of record JAQZBX010078545.1, read on the forward strand.
AATACAAAGGACAAGGAAACTGTCTTGAAAGCAGAAGGTAAAAAGCATCTGTTACATACAACGCAGTCCTAATTAGGTTGAGTGCTGATTTCCTAACAAAATAAAATAAAACAAAATATGCAGGCTAGAAAACAATGTGTTTAAACACTTTAAATCCTAAAAGTAAAGAGCTACCAGCCAATAATTTTATATCTTGTGAGACTTTCTTTCAAAAATGAGGGAAAAAATAACAACATCCCCAGATAAACCAAAGCTGACCTTCCTTAGAAACAATGGTAAAGGGAATTCTTCAGACCACAAGACAGTGGTCCAAAGTGATGTAAAGGAACAAAGACCTGCATTAAAGCTAGTCTCTTGGGTAATTATAAATGTCAGTATTATTATAGAGTATTATTTGGTATGTAACTCCAGTTCTTACTTCCTGCAAGTGCTAAAATGCAAATGTATAAAATTAATGATAAATATAAGGATTTGTTCATTCAAGGTACAAAGATATAAGGGGTAACAAGTACAAAAAAGATGGGAAAACAAAAGGGTAGAGGGAATGTATGAGTATATGATATTGATGTTATGTTGCTGTCAAACAAAATATGATAGTTATATATTTAGGATGTTAACTTTTAAGCCCATTGTAACCACAAGGAAAATATGTGATAAATATATCCAGATAGAAAAAGAAGGGACACAATATGGGACAAAGCTAATATTCAAATAAGTATAAATGTAGGCATTAACAGTAGAATTGAGGGACCAAAAAATATAATATACAATGGTTAATAGCAATATTGTTGAAGAAATTTCTTCATTATAAGTAGTGATTTTAAATGTAAATACATTAAACTTTCAAGTTAAAAAACAGAGATTTGCAGAATGGATAAAAAAAAGCATGATCCAAATATTTACATTCTGCAAGAGACTCACCTTAAATACAAAGATGCAAATAGGTTGAAAGTTAAAGGATTGAAAAATAATATACAATGCAAGTGGTAAAAATGAGAGAGGTGGAGAAGCTATACCAATATCAAATTAAATTAATTCTAAGTCAAAATTGGTTATAAGGGACAAAGATGATCAGCATACATTGATAAAGGGACAATTATAAAAAACATGCATCTAAAAGCAGAGCCACCAAAGTATATGAAGCAAATACTGACAGATCTGAAAGGAGAAATTGATGGTTATATATTAGTAGTAGGTAACTTCAGTACACCACTTTCAATAATGGATAGAACATTTAGTCAGAAGATTAATAGGGAAATACAAAAATTAAATGATACTCTAAACCAACTAGACCTAAAAGACATATATAGAACACTTCAACCAACAAGAGCAGAATACGCATTCTTCTTGAGTTCACATGGGTCACTATCCAGGATAGACTATATGTTAGTCCTCAAAATAAATAGCAATATATGCAAAAATATTTAAATCATACAATGTATATTCTCCAACCTCTACAAAATGAAGGTAGATATCAATGATAGAGAAATGGGACATTCACCAATATGTCAAAATTAAACATTTATTTACATCCAATAATTCAACATTTTACAAATGGTAATCTCAGATAGATTCTTGAGCTGGTTAATTATAAAACTAGCACTGGTCCATCATGTTAACATATGGGTCTGGGCACTTTGGTTCATTGCAGGACAACTATTACTTAAAGGACTCCTTATATTGACTTCAAGGGCTATTGACACAAATTACCATGAACTTGGTAGCTCTAAAAAACATAAATAGATAGCCTCAAATTTCTGGAAGTTAGAA
>JAQZBX010078546.1:0-14112 GCA_029593785.1 Cabassous unicinctus
CTCAACCCATACCTCACACTATAAATAAAAATTAACATAAAATGGAGCATAAACCTATGTAAAACCTAACTCTTAAAAACTTCTAGGAGAAAGTCTTTGTGATCTTGGTATGATGATGTGAAGCTTTATAGACCCCAGAAAAGTATGTTCTTAAAGCAAATCCATTCCTCTTGGTATAAACCTATATAAGTAGGGCAGTTAAGGCATGGCCCAGGGTGAGTCTTAATCCTCTTACTGGAGTCCATTATAAACAGAATGAATATGGAGAGAGAGAGAAAGCTATAGAAGCAAGAAGCTGGAAGTAATGAAACCCAAAAGAGAAGGGAGAGACCAGCAGATGCTGCCATGTGCCAGGATCGCCAGCAGCCAGTCTTTGGGGAGAAAACAATGCCTGATGGTGCCTTGATTTGGACATTTTTCTCAACCTTGAAACTGTAAGCTTGTAAACTAATAAATTCCTATTGTTAACAGCCAACCTATTTCTGGTATATTGCTTTTGGCAGCCTAGCAGACTAAAATACTTGGGTTAGCAATGACTTCTTAGGACTCAAAAAGCACAAACCATAAAAGAAAAAAATGATAATTTGGACTTCACCAAAATTTGAAACTTCTATCCTTCAAAAAGCATTGTTTAGAATATGAAAAGACAAACCACAGACTGGGAAAAATATTTGCAAGACACACACCTGATGATGGATTGATATCCAGAACAAAGAACTCTCACAACTCAATATTAAGAAAACAAACAGCCCAATATAAGGGGGGAAAAAAGGCAAAACATTTGAACAGACACTTCAGCAAAGAAGAGACATGGATGGCAAATAAGCCCATGAAAAGATATTCAACATCATTAGTCATTATTAGGGAAATGCAAATTAAATCCATGATGGGATGCCACTACACAACTATTAGAATTGCTTAAACAAACTAAATAAACCCAGACATCACCAAGTGCTGACAAGTATATGGAGGAACTGAAACTCTTATATATTGCTCATGGGAATGTAAAGTGGTGCAGCTCACTATGGAAAACACTTGGACAATTTCTTGTAAATTAAACATTTACTTACCATATGAACAGCAATCACACTTCTAGGTGTTTACCCAAAAGAAATGAAGATTTCATACGTACTTGAGTGGTTGTGAATATTTATAGTAGCTTTATTTGTAACTGCCAAAATCTGGGAACAGCCTTAAAGTCCATCAACTAGTGAATGGATAAACAAATTGTGGTAAATCCATATGATGGAATACTGCTCAGCAATAAAAAGAAATGATCTACTCATACCTCTAGCAACATGAATGACTCTCAAATTCATGCTAAGCAAACAGCTGAATTGGAAAGGCTCCATACTTTTGATTCTATTTAGATAATATTCTGGAAAAGGCACAACTATTGGGACAGAAAACAGATGATCAGTAGTTGCCAGGAACTGATGGTGGGGGGTTGGATTGTCCATAAAGGAACTTTTGAGGATGTTGGAAATGTTATATATCTTGATCTTGGTGATGGTTACATGACTGTGTGTGTTTGTCAAAATTTATAGAACAGTATACCTAAAAGGATGAATTTTACTGTATATAAATTATACCACAATAAATCTGACTTTAAAAAAGAAGTTAAAACATTAAATTAGCCCTTTCAAAAAGATAGTTCTACTTGCTTAAGTAAGCAATAGGGAAGAGCTGTTAGTTTAGCTTCAGTTTGCTGAGCATTGACATTGACCTTCTGTGGCTACTTTCTTATTCATTCTAATTATTTACTGACCCTTGTACTCCACCTTTAAAATTCATTCATTTGTGACAATTTGAATATTAATAAAGCTGATAACTGTAATGGATTGAAACATTTAAAATATGCTTAAGTCTATGAATGAGTTCATAATGATACTAATAAAAAATTAAAAATGAAAAACTCATTGTTCACTTTTGGAGAATACTAGGGAATCAACCTATTATTTTGAAAACTGGTAAATAAAGTAAAAAAAAAAATCAATTATCTATCCAACTTTTCTCATATGATCTCTATATTTCAGGGTAATCAAATTGTTAATGAGGGAAAGTTTCTCTTTATAAACCCAGTTAATAAATTAGAAGGAATAATAGAATTTAAAAATCACCATTTTGCAACCCTTTGTTAATTAAAAAATCCAGCCAATGATTATCAATGGTTACTTCTGTGACAAAAAAAAAAAAAAGACAATCAGATATTATGTGCCTCCTGACAGAAATACGCACCACCACCTATGGAGTACTTTTGCCAAAAACTCAAAGCTAATCTGAACAGATTTTCTGTTTAGATATAGATTTTTGGGAAATGCAGAGAATAGAGGCATGTGTTAAACAACACCACAGGGATGCAGTAAATAAAATCCAGACTGTCAGAAAGTTAATATGGCAACCTATATCTTCAAGTAGAGAAAAGAAAAGGAGAGACAATCTATAGATAGGAGAGATTTAAGAGACATCTAAACAAATTGCAATATATAGATCTTATTTGGATACTGATTTGAACAAAGAAACTAAAAAATATATATGGGTTAATTGGGGGAATTTGAACAGATTAAACATATTTTGGTATAAACATTTAAATATTTTAGGTATGATAATGATATTTTGGGTTTTCTTTTAAAGGAGTATCATTTAGAGATACTTAGATATTTATGGATGAAGTGTTAAGATATCTGGTATTTGCTTCAAATGAAGGGTAGGGGGAAGTGAGTGGGGTATACAAGGAAATAAGATTGGCCATCTTGTTGAGATTGGATGAGGAGTATGCAGGAGTTCATGGTTCCATTCTCTGGACTTTTTTATATCCTTGCAATTTTATATAATAAAATCATTCATTTAGTAAATAGTGGATACCTATTATGTACCATGCTCTATGCTAGGTGCAGGTTTTATATTGGTCAATGAATGGATGTAAATTATCATTCACCTTGTCAAATTTTCAGCCTACTAGAGGAGGCAGATGATGAGGTAAAGAAAACAATATGTATTATAAATTGTGATCTCCTTCACAGTTCTGTGAACACAATTCAGTGATAGAGACTTACAGGGAAGGGTCTATTTCTAGGCTGGTTGGGTAGGCCTCTCTGAGATGGTGACATTTAAGCCAAGATCTGAAGGATGGGAAATAGCCAGCCATACAAAGAGCAGAGGAGTGTTATAGGAGTGTTATGTTATAGGAGGAGTGGACAGGCTGGGCGAGGAAAGTGCTTGACCTGTGTTTACTCCTTCTCTCTGTTCCAAACAAATATCTTATTGGCTAGCCACTTGTTGGTTTAATATTTCTTCTGCTGACTATATGTTGTGTATTTATATGCATCTGGCTGTGGATCTAATAGATGGAGTATAAACTCTAGAAGTGCGCCTCTAAGCTGGACATACTTTCACATGCCCTAAATGGATGTCAATAGTACTACTATCTTTTGATGAATACTTTTTAAAAAACCTATAGGCTTTTCAAATGACTATCAGAATGTAGATAAAAACAGACCTGTGTCTTTGAACCAAATAATCAGGAATTAAAATGAAGAATATCCTAGTATTCCTAGAAAATAAGAGGAATATATCTTGGGTTCTGGATTATATTTTGCTAAGGTAACTCCAACATATCCTGCCCTTTAGTTGCCTTTCTGGTTTTTAAAATAAAAAGACATACTGTTTGTCAAGTGCCTTGAACTTTTTACAATGAAGGAAAGATGTTGTCATATTATTATTTATTTAAACATCATATTTTCCAGTGATAAATGAGTCAGGCAGGCACAATGCTGAGACTCAATGAATGTCAAATAAATGAATGATTGGTATTTTGTTTGAACTTTTCCTTGCCAAAACCTTTTCTTTGAGTTTATATCAAAGCCTTTCACTGTATTCATATCAGTAATTGTCTAATACCCTCTTTGTTCTGCTTTCTTGGAATATTTTGAAGGAGTATGTCTTTTTCCTGATCCAATTGCTAACACTCTGGTCTGGAGTATGGTTGTGTATGGAGGTGTGTATGGGGCAGAAGTGGGTGAGTGATGTTTATTTTTTACATCATGATCCTTCTCATTATCTTTTAGACATATTACAGATGCTACACTTGCCATTGTAAAAGGAGAGACAATTCCGCTTGATGTCTTGCAGATCAAGGTAAAGTCTTTTCTTTAGATTTTTAAAAAAGTTAAAGCAAAATTTATCAAAGTAGTACACATGTGTTAAAGAAAATAAGTTACAGCAGTTCAAATGAGATTATAATGAAAACAGCCCCTCTTCTTATTCCTTCCTACCCAAAGGCTTGCTCTCCAGAGAAAAATAATTTTAACTGTTTATTCTAGTTATTATCACTAATTAATATGCTTATGATTTATCAGTTTTAAACCTTATCTGTTGACCTCTTTGTTACATAGAAGAATTCTTCTCTATCTCCTCCCAATATAATTGTACCACTATTTTTAGTTCCTCTATTCATTACCTTTGGACCACAAGTAATTCATCTACCTCATAATTTTAGTTTTTCTTGTTTTGAATATTAAAAATGTTAATATAGTGACTGATTTCATCTTACTTGCTTGTATGGTAGCCACTTCTTTTTGCCATCCTCTGACAAAGAGAAAACCTTTTGTGTGTTCCTTCTCTCCTTGGAGCAGCTTGTCTTCTTTGGAATTCAGGTTACTTGGTTTCCTTGCAATCTCAGCTCTCTGATGGGCTTAAGAAGAATTATGATTTTGTATATTATCTGGCTTTTTCCCATTTGGGTTGTCTGACTTTTGCTTATTGATGTGTAGAAAAACTCATGAATTTTTAAAGAAATATACTTCCTAGTTTCCTACTGGCAGGGCTTAGAAGCCATGACACCCAAGTAGCAATGAGCATACCTTGTACACAGATCTTGGTGTCTAAATATTGTTCCCTAATAAAGTGAACCAGCTCTCTGTGAAGGGATACCTTTCAGAGGCAGGGCAAGAACAAGTAAAGGAAGTGCCCAAAACTGATGGGGACATTACAAAAAGACATAGGAACCAGCCTGATGGCATCCTACTGGCCAATTTTGGGACAGTTTGAACATCAAATATAATAATAATAATGGATTATAATATATAAAAATGAAGGTTTCATAAGTTCATAGTGATAATATAGAAGAATTTCCAGCTTATAAATATAGAAGAAATGGTAGAATTAGGAAATTACCATTTTACAATTACCAGTGTAATAATTGATTCAGGCAAAGATCATCACTGGATCCTAAAATCACTGGATAAGATATTGAGGGTGTTGGGAAACAGATATTCATACAATTTCAAGGTATCACAGATTACTTAATAATTACAAAGGGAAAATTTACTTTGTAATGGAGAAATCTAACAGATACCACCTTAACCAAGTTAACAAACTTACCATCATTAATGTGACTGACTGGCATTATGGGCCTCCTGATGTGATGTATTGAGAGGGATACGATAACACCTATGAAGTTTACTGTCAAAAATGTTAACTAGAATCTAAACATGAGAAAGCAACTGGACAAATCCAAAGTGTGGGTTGTTCTAAAAACAACAGTTAGTCTGCAATAATGTTAATGTCATGAAGTCCAAGAGAAGGTAGAGGGTATGCTCTAGATTACAGTAAACTAAAGAAATATCACTACTAAATCTAGTACAAGATTCTGGATTGGAAAAATGAAAAATAGCCAGTAACAACCATGAAAGACCATTGGGACAATTAGGGACCTTTTAGTATAGACTGTATATTAGATATTATATAGAGATGTTGAATGCAATGGTGTTATGGTATGTCTGAGTATGTTCTTGTTCTTAAGAGCTACATGCTGAAATGTTTAGGGGTGAAGGATCATGATGTCTGCAAATGGTTGAACAACACTACGAAAGTAGAGCAGTGTTGGCAGTTGGTGAATTTGGGTGTTATAATCTCTATGCTAAATACCACACTATGGATCGTCCTAAATAATGGGAATTTATTGGCTTATGGTTTCAGAGGCTAGCAGACTTGCTTCCTCCTAGGGTCAGTAGCTTTCTGACTGGCCAGCAATCCTTGGGTTCCTTGGCTTTCCCTCCAATGGCAATGTCCTCTCCTTTCTCTACTGGGTTCCCTTGACTTCTGGCTTCCGGCTTCTCCCTGTGGCTTTCTATGTTTTTTTGTTTATTTGTTTGTTTTGGGGGTTTTTTTTTGCTTATAAAGGACTCTAGTAATCAGATTAAGGCCTATCATTCATTTAGGCCATACCCTGACTAAAACAACATCTTCAAGAGACCCATTTCCAATGGACTCACAACCACATGAGTGCAGACTAAGACCAAGAACGTGTGTTTTTTTTCCTATGGGGTGGCGGGGAGGGGTCCATTATTTAACATCACAATGAGTGAGAGGTATAAATGGTGTTTATTTTTTTCTGAATAATAATCTGGGGAAGAAGAGTTCCAATAGCTATTCCTGATTCTTGATCAGGATCCTCTCTTAAAGAAGGATTTAATATCTAGAAAATAGATATTCCCACTTGGACAATAGCTAAGTAGCTATTCCTTTTTCATCTAAACTTTTTTTTTTTTTTCTGGAAAGGACAAATTCCTGAAAAGACAGAGCCATACTGTCAAATAATTCTTTGAACAGTGGGCTCTGTGTGCTTTACTTAGATTAGGCTTTAAAATGTACCAGCTATATTCAGGCTGTCCTCCAAATGTTATGAGCATTTTATATCATTCAAGTGTTATGTTTCTGTGAAAGAAGGGTCTACACTGGATCATGATTCCAAACTTCAATCCTAAGATATCACTATTAGTTCTTTAGAGTTTGTATATGTATATTTATAATTGGTGAACCCATAAATTTGCAGCCTATTTCCCTTTTATTTTCCATTGTTCTTCATGCAGTGATGTTGGGACTTTTCCCCATGACCTCATTGGTCATGGTAAAAGTGACTTAAATTCCATTTGATCCTATAGCGTACAATAAAGCTAAAATGTTCTCACAAAATGGAAGGGGCTATGCTAAAAGAAATTCTAGCCTAGGAATTATACTACAGCCTAGAAAAGGTACTACAGAATATCATCTATGAAGATGTTATTTTAAAATATTAAATGTCACGGTGGAGACAGAACTAGAATCTAGATTTTCTATCTCATAGGCCATTGCTTTTTTCCCCTTAACTGCTTTGGCCAGGTGTTGTCATTCTTGGCACTATCCCAGGATTTTTAAAGGGCAGTTTCCCCCCATATAGACATCTGTAATGCCTAGTACTTGACTTCAAAGTAACTACTGGAAACATTTATGGAAGTTTTCTAGTTCTTTCTTGTTGCTGTTTAAATTGCACTCTTTTAGATCCTGCCAATCCAGAACCAATTTAGGTATATTGAGGAGATGATGGGAGTTAGAATATCTCCCTTTCCCCTATCTATCATTCCTAGCCATGACATGGATTCCTTCTTTTTAAGCCCTGGCTCTGATCATTTCTTACAATGATTCTTGGAGCAGCTTCAGAACTCCTTCTGCCTTCTTTCTTTTAATCTAGAATCCCTACAATTCCTAGATTAGATCCCTATATAGTTGACGGGACTTTTTTTTTCCTTTTCACTGTTCCATAAGCCTTTTTTCCACCCAGCTCTCCCAATTATTTTCTTCCACAAAACACTAAACCATTTTTTTTTTTCAGGGATTTACTCTTTCTAGGGGAGTTGAAAATTGAGACAGCAAATTTTCTCCACTATTAAGATCTGGCTGATTCTGATGCTGTGTGCCTTCAGTTTTTGTTTTTGTTTATGGACCTATCTATCTTATCTGACTACCTGTTCAGATCTTCACTGGACTAAAATACTGTGGTACCTTGTCTATTGGCTTCTAGTCTGTCCATTTGACCCTGCTTATTTTTACTGTGCTTGTGTGTACTCCCATGGGCATGGTCTCTCCATTCCTGATGTTCAGTCCTCTTCTCTAGATCTGGCTTCTCTAGATCTGTTCACACATATTATATCTTGCTCATTTCTTAATTCCTTCTCCTTGCTAGGCCATAGCACTCCAAATCAGTTGACTCTTGAAGTCAGAAGCCTTTTCAGTTAATCTTAAAAAATATTCCTAAAATTCTGCCCCCTAGATGAAGAAACAGAAAATAGTCTTAGAGCCCCACTCAGGAAGTCCTGAGCACTTAGCATTTCTTGCTTCACACCACATGCTTCTGGGCAGTGTGTCCCAAAGAATGTTAGTTGTGCAAAATGCACTTGCCCCCAGGAAGGGTTGCCTAGTTAACTCAAGAAAACTGTATATTGTATTTTTCCTTTTAGAAATTTATAATGTATATTAGCATCTTAAAAATTCTAAAAACTGCAGTAAACATAACTTATTTTAAGCCAAATAAGTAATGTATTTGACCACGGAATCTTTATTACTATTATTATATGTGACACTTACTAATATCTTATGAAATATTTGGTGAAATGCTGCTGTAGAATCATCAAACTCACATACTATTGTTTCCCTCCCTTAGGCTAGAATACCTTTTCTTCCCTCCCTTCTCTCACTTCCCTTCCCAACCTACCCCAGTGTAGGTATCTTATTCTTTAAAATTTAATTGAGGGTGTTGTGTTTTCCTAACCATCCATCTCCTGGCTCCTTCCGCCCATTATGCAGTTGTACCTGCTTTGTACTTTCATACTTTATACAGTTCTCTATTATTTGATCTTACTGCCTCATATTGTTATTGTTTATGTCTGTAGATCACCCAATATACCTTAAGCTCCTTGAGGGCAGACGTTTTTATTCCTAGTCCCTAGTATATAATATATATTCATTAATGCTAATTCTACAGAGAAAAATGCATGAGTAAATGAATGATTAGTTTAATATACATCAGAAGTATGGTGTTTAAAACTTACTACACTGTTAAATTCATTAGTATTTTTGTTTAGGTAATGTAAATTGAGACGTAATTTAGACAATTTTTAGAGTCAATAGTTTACTCAGTTCCAGGTGGCAGAATTAAGAGAGACATTGATAAACAACAGTGGGATGGGTGGGTAAATAAAATAGTGAAGCTGTAAAATTATGGAGTAACAATTGAAGGATTAGGATATTTAGCTTAGAAAGGATAAAGGCTAAGGAAAAACTGTAAGCATTTTCAGAGCAGGGAGTATGTTACTCTGGCTCACCAATGTGTCTTCAGCTCCCATTACAATGCTTGGTCCAGAGTTGGGGATCAATAAATATTTATTGGATGAATCAATGAAAACATGTGCCTTCATATACTTGATAGGTAGCTGTTGTGGAATGATAGTGAGACTAGATATATTTTTGAGTCATGTCAATGCTTTACAAGGTTATTCTGCCACCTAATTCTGTGATTAATGAGAAATTTTTACATATGGACTATTTCTGATTGCCACTCGTCATGATGGTAGCTGAAGATACAATGGTGATAGCCCTTAATACACTCATAGGGTGGATCTGAAGATCACATGAGAGAAGTTTATATGTGTATTTAGCAAAAGATGGCCATGTTTTCAGATATGGAAGCTTATGTTCAAAAGTTAAGTGAGTTGCCCAAGATCACTTAGCAATTAAGTGCTGGGATTCTGATTTCAAAACCATTGTCCTAAACTGCTATTCTATTTTATAAACAGTCATCAGTATGTAACCTTTCTAAGAAAGGAAAAATGGAGTCCTTGAAAGATTACTTATACGTTGAAAAAAATACCTCTTATCATGTCCAAAAATGTTGGATTCATTCTTGGTTCTCCACATCCAATCCGGCAAGTAATCTTACTGGCTTTACTAAATATACCCAGTATCTAGCTATTTCTTCTCATCTCTGTTGTTTCCACCCTGGTCCAAGCCACTTCATCTTTGTCTGTATTATTGCAGGAGTCCTCTAACTATTCTCTTCTACCTTTGCCTCTGTACCATCCATTCTCAACACAACAGCCAGTGTGTAAGCACAAGTTAAATTATGTCACTTCTCTACTCAAAGCTCTTCCATAGCTTCCCATCTCAGAATAAAAGCTAAAGTCCTTCAGAGCCAAACACAATCTGCTCCCTATCACATCTCTGTTCTTATCTTCGCCTTTGTGCACTCCTTTCCCTTTGTCACCTTGTTCTAGCCACACTGATCCCTTCACTATCCCTCTAATAAGCTAGGTACTTTTCTGCTTCAGGACCTTTGCTCTGGTTGGTCTCTCTACTTAGAATGTTCTTTCCCCAGATATTTTCATGACTCATTCTCTCACATTCTTCATTTTTTTGTTCAGATTTCCACTTCTCAGAGACACCCATTCAAAATTGTAACCCCCACTCCAGGGTCCCAACACTCTTAATCTCCCTTACTGCTTTAATTTCTTTTTTTGCATTGCACTTATAACCTTCCAACATGCCATATAAATTTTATCTGTTTATTCTCTGACTTCTCCCACTAGGATATTAGGTTACATGAGGGCATGGATTTTCACCTGTTTTTTTTTTTTTCACTGAACAGGGCCCAGAACAGGGTGTGACACTTGTTAGATGCTCAATAAATACTTTTAAATGACTGAATGCATAGATAAATGATTGTCCATATATGATAATTTTCAAACTGTTGCTTTTCTGTTCACCATTAGTTTTTAAAGCTCTGTTGTGAATTGCATAAATTAAGTGTTTAGGCTTGTTACGCCTTCTTAATGAATTGACTCTTTTATCATTGTTGCTCTGAAATCTACTTTGTCTGATAGTGGTATACACACTCCAGATTTCTTTTTATTACTGTTAGCATAGTGTATATCTTCCATTCTTTTACTTTTAACTCATTTGTGTTTTTATATTTAAATTAAGTTTCTTGTAGGAAGTATATGGATGAATCTTGCATTTTTATCCAGTCTAACAACATCTGCTTTTAATTGAGTTGTTTGGACCGTTTAGATTTAATATGATAATTCATATTGTTGGTTTTAAATCTATCATCCCAGTAATTGTTTTCTATTTGTCCCATCTGTTCTTTGTTCCTTCTTTTCTCTTTTCTGTATTCTTTTGAATTAATTAATTTTCATGGTTCCATTTTTTTTTTTTTTTTCCCTCTCCTTTGTTGGCTTATTAGCTATATGTCTTTGTCTTATTGGTGACTTTAGGATTTCTAGTATACATCTTTAATGCATCACAGTCTGCCTTCAAGTAATATTATAGTATTTCATGTGCAGAATGAGAATTTTACAATATTGCATTCTCATTTCCTCTCTACTGGCCTTTGAATTATTATCATCATACATTTTTCTTTTACATGTTATAAACTCCAAAATACAGTGTTGTTATTTTTGCCTTAAACCATCAGTTGTTTTTAAGGAGATGTTAAAAATGAGAAAAATTATTTTTGATATCTTTCTCCTATATTTAGATCTAGATTTCTATCTAGTATCATTTTCCTTTCCTGCCTGAAAGACTTTCTTTAACATTTCTTCTAGTGCAGGTCTGTTGGTGATGAAAAATCAGCTTTTGTATATGTGGGGGAAAAAAATCTTTATTTCACCCTTGGTTTTGAAAGACATTTCCACTGGTTAAAGAATTATAGGTTGATAGTTTTATTCTTTTAGGATTTGAAATATTTTTTCCATAGACGTTAGGCTTACGTTGTTCCTGATGAAAAGTCTGCTGCTATTCCTATCATTATTTCTTTGTATGTAATGTGTCATTTTTCTGCTTTTAAGATTTTCTCTCTATCACTAGTGTATTAGTCAGCCAAAGGGGTGCCGATGCAAAATACCAGAAACCGGTTTGTTTTTATAAAGGGCATTTATTTGGGGGTAGAAGTCCACAGTTACCAGGCCATAAAGCATAAGTTACTTCCCTCACCAAAATTTATTCCCAGGTGTTGAAGCAAGATGGCTGCCGACGTCTGCAAGGGTTCAGGGTTCCCGGGTTCCTTTCTTCCCGGGGCTTGCTTGTCTATGGGCTCAGCTCCTCTGCTATCTCCACAAGGTCAGCTGTAGACTATGAGGTGAATGGCTCGTCTCTTTTCCTGGAGCCTTGTCTACTTCTTCACGACCAAGCTCCTCTGTGGGCTTACTTCCCGGAGCTTCAGTTCAAACCTCTGCATCAGAACTCCAACATCAAAACTCTTAACTCCTCTGCTCTGCCATGTAGTTTTATCTCTGAGTCCCTGCTTTGGATGCCTCATGGATTATGTCATTTTTCTACTCTGGCTGAGGGAAATTCAAACTGTCCTGTCCCTGTGTGAGCCCTGGGGATTGTTCTTCCAGCTCAAGTAGTCCTTCCTCTGGCTGTGGGTAGCTTCCTCTCATGCAAGCACTGATTAGTCTGAAGACTCAAAGGGGACTGTCTGCAAATTTCCAGAATTCACTGTCTAGTTGTCTAATATCCCCTATGCTACCCTCAGAACTCTAGTCACCTAGGCCTCTCCAGACTCTCAACTTTGTTTTTTCAACTCAGGGAGTCAAGGTGCTGGAAGGGAACTCTTTCCAGGTAGTAAGCTAGGGTAATTGTAGACTCACCTTGTATGTTTCCCCTTTCTTAAGGATCAGTGTCTTGTGTTGCCTGTTGTCTAATGTCTAAAAACTGTTGTTTTATATATTGTGACTGGTTTATTAGTTATTGAATGCAGAAGAGTAAATTCAGGCCTTGTTACTCCTTGGCTGGGAGTGGATCATTAGTTTTTTTAATAACAGATTTTTTTTGAAATATTTGACATTGATATGTAATCTAGTTAAACAAAATCGTTTTGGAGTTATTGGTAGCCTTGCTACTCTTCCAGATTAGCTATTTCATTGAGCTTCCTAACTGGTATCTCTTCTGCCACCCTTATTCCCAGTACAATGCAATTCACTGTTTCCAGAGTAGTCCCTTAAAAATGTAACTCATATCAGATTACACCTTTGTTCAAAACACTGTAATGCAAAGGTTGCCAAATTTTCTCAGTTCATGATGCCCTTAGTGTCTCAGTAATTTTTCATGTCATGTCAGGCCAAATGACATAACTAACAGCCTCGTTTATTAAATAATTAGGGCCAAACAACCTAATAAACATTTATATTCTAACAACTAAGTAGCTATTTGAAAAAAATAATACACTTAAATTTTTTTAAAAAAATTATTTCATTCCCAAATTACCACAGTTACTAATCTGATGTAGCCACCTGTTGGGGACTACAAACCGTCTTAAGCTTCTTAAACCTTGAAGTCAGATTGGACAGTCCCACCCACATTTTCTGTTCTACACTGGTTTTTGTGTGGTACATTTTATCACAGCAGTCACCAAAATAACAACTTCTCAAAGATATGTCATTGAAAAGAATGTAATGCAATCTAATATTGAAATTTTGGACTACCTTTAGCTACTAGGTGCTGAGTATCACTGTTTCTCTCAAAAAGTTAAAATATTCTACGGCACTCCTAAAAGAATAGGATAAAGTCCAATGGCCCATACGTTTCTATATGATCTGATTTTCACCCCAACACGTGCATGCGCGCGTGCACACACACACACACACCCTTCTACTTCTGACTTTATTTTCTACCACTCTCCTCCTGAGTACACTCTATCTACACTGGTCTCTTGCAGTACTTTTTTTGTGTCAAGTGTTCTCTTGCAAAGTCATTACAATTGCTATTTCCTCTTTCACCCAGATATCCACCTGGATTGCTTGGTTTCTTGGGTCTCTGCTCAGCTGTCACTGTATTGTGATGCCCTGACTGCCTTATATTAACAACTACCCCCTCCCTCAACATCTTTGTATTTCTTTTCTTTCCATTCTCTCTTCTTCCTACTGTTTCTAGCTCCTCTATTGATGATGTATAGAAAACGGATTAGAGAAAAATAATTTTACTTAACTGGCGGTATTGTAGTTTACTTCTGGTTCCTGATGATGCCCCAGTGCTGCCTGTTTTCTGGGTTCATGTGCAAGTTTTTTGGGATGCCTCCCATGACAGTTTTCTTGTACTGGAGATCTGTTCAGTGGCTGTCTCCATCAGTTCTCTCCCATAGCACCTCCATAGCCTCTTACACCTTTGGTACAATGGCCTCTCAGCCATTTTCTTAGATGGGGTTCTGTCAAGATGGCTCAAAGCCCTGCTATCATTCATAATATCCACTTGGTACCCAGGATACAATATATCCTTGCTGTGCCAGTCAGTTAGGTTGCC
>JAQZBX010078547.1:0-14106 GCA_029593785.1 Cabassous unicinctus
TACGTGATACTAATAATTTATAAGAACTAATAATAGTAAGTGAGCATTAATGGAATCATTCTTTGGGTCTGTCTAAAAACAGAAGGAAAGAGAACTAGTCAAATAAAGGTACTTTCACAAGGCACTGTTATAAATGTGGCATTCAGTGGTGAACCAAATATCTGCCCTTCCATTCCTGTATAAGGCACTCATTTGCCATTCAGAATCTCCTGACTAATAGCAGCAAATAACCCTTAATGAGTCACTCTTTTTATTTGGAAAATTGGGTAGTATTCTTTCCTTCTCCCCACCTTTTTTTTGTGTGTGGGGTCTGTTCCCTTAGTAAAACTAAATATTTCATAATGCATTTGCTTTTTTTTTTCAATATCGGACTTGGAATCAAACTGAGGACTTCGTATGTGGAAAGCAGTTGCTCAACCACCAATACACATTGGCTCCCCCTTTGTTGGTTTTTTCATTTCTTTGCTTGTTGTTTATTGTTGTTTTTTAAGGAGACACTGGGAACAACCTGGGACTTCCCATGTGGGAATGAGGTGCTTAACTGCTTGAGCCACATCTGCTCCCAGTTGCTGACTTTTAAAGCTTTTCATTTTATAGCAAACTCAGAAAAAAAAAAAGTAATAGAACCCATTTGAAAACATGTCTTCACCAGGTTCACTACCATGGACCATTGGTGTGCAAATGGATGATGACAACACTATAGCTACCTCTATGTTTCCATGGTGCCATCCTCTCATCACCCATGTGATCTGAAGTTTCTTAAAGGGCTTTCTGAAAGTAAGTCAGGAGAAGATTGTGGTAGAGGCAAAGAGGAGGACAGCCAGTAGAAAGCTGACAGGAAAACTACTTACAGCACTCTCTCCAAACTTGGTCTTACTAAGAGGACAATAGAAAAGAACCTGTAGGAGTAGAAACCCAAAATAATAAATGAGTCAACTCCAGTATATTCAGAGTGGCACACATATTCCCTCTCAGTCTTATTGCAGACAGGCTCTTCTCTGTAGGACATTGGGAAAATCAGAAATAAGAAAAGACCCAGGAAATGGGGAAGCACAGGTCAGTCAATAAAGTTCTTGAGAACAATGGATCACACTGTGGAATCTAGATTCAGAAATCTGGGGTTGAACCTAGAAAATCCCATCTAATGATATGGTCCAGACTGAAAAGGTCTTTTGTCCCAATCATCCTAGAATCTGATAAATGGAGTAAAACTAATTTTCAAGTCAATGGTATTTAAGATCAAACCAAGGAATTATTTGCTTAAGAATCATACTTCACAGATCACAGCATGTTTGGAGGTGGTTTAGGTGAGGCCCAGACATGAGACACCAGGACAGAGGAAGGGCACCAGGTGGAATAAAGTTCTTCTTGCCCACTGATATTAGCCTCCAGCTCTAATGCCCAGAATGAGTTCCACCTCCTCCTGCTCCATCCATCCAGTGCATCCAAGAAATATCTTTCTTCCCTTATTTCCATCCACTGCATCAACCCTGAGTGATATTTCCAAGATCTAGACATGATGTTGTTCATGATGCTGTTTTCTTTTCTTTTCTACTTTTTTTAAATCAGTGGTTTGTCTTCCCCTGGGATAGATAATCCAAGCATTCTGGTGTTATTAACTGCTGTCACTGGAGACTCCCATCCATCTGAGATCATGGAAGTCCTAAACTCTTCATAAGAAGGACCAAACTGTCCTCTCTTCTTTGACAATGTTGAGGCAGAAGCACTAACACACATGTCTGTGGGAGCTCTCTGAGCCCTGTAAGACACAACCCCAGATATTCATCATGCCATTTAAAAAGCCTGAGTATAGGTGATGCTGGAACCTTAGGGGGTTTCTTGGGACCTCTCAGCACAGGTTACACAAGAGCCACAGTTCAGAAAGGATGCTCCACTGTGCAAGTCAGAGTTCTCTGAACAATAGAAACCAACCCTAACTGATTTAAGCTGAAGAATATTTCTTAAACTATTATTTTGGAATATAAACAATGAACAAAAACAAAATTTAAAAAAAAGAAAATAAATAAAATACAAAAAAATGTTATTTGGGTAATGATTGCAGAGAAGGGTGAATGGGGACACAGAAGTTGCACCTTACCTGGTAGGAATGAGGTCCACTTGTAACTGGGGTGGTGTCAGAGGAGGCTTGGAGGAGAGGCAGGACCCTCACCACAGCCCAGAGGTAAAGAGAGTGCCCCTTTTGAAATGACAGAATTAGAGAGCAGGAGAAAAGATTGGTGATTGCCAGGGCATGGGTGTGAATATAAAAGGGTAACAGGAGAAAGATCTTTGTGTTCATGGAATAATTCTGTATCTAGAGTGTGGTAAAGGTTACATTCATACACACTTGTAATAAAATGACATTGACTAGTGCTCACATTGAACTATGCCCACATCTACGAAGGTCAATGTCCTTCTTTTGATATTGTGATATATTTATTAAAGAAGTAACTATTAGGGGAATCAAATATGGTACATGGAATTGGAATTCTCATGGACTGTTGGTGGGAATGTAAATGGTACAGCCACTTTGGAAAACAGTTTCTTTAAAAGTTAAACATGCACTTACCATATGATCTAGCCATTCCAGCCCCAGATATTACCTAAGGGAAAGAAAGAACTTGTCTATAGAAAGTCCTGTACATAAATAATTGGAGCAACTTTATTTATAATAGCCAAAAACTGAAACACCCCAAATATCCATCAACAGATGACTCAATAAACCCATTGTCACATATCCATAATATGAAACATTATGCAGGAATAAAAAGAAATTAACTATTGATACACTCAGCAATGTGGATGACTCTCAATATAATTATGTGAGTTTTTGAAAGAAGTGAGACTAAAAGAAGTACATACTGCTTTATTTCATTTTTATAAAGTTCTAGGATGGCTAACTAATCTTTAGCAACAGAAAGCAAGTTAGTGGTTTCTGGGGAATGGGGGAAAGAAGAGAATGAGGGATTATATAGAGGGTTGAGGAAACTTTTGGGGTGATGGATATGTTCACTAGGGACTGCAGTGATGATTTCACAAGTGTGTATACGTATGTCAAAGCATGTTAACTTGTTCACTTTAAATACGTGCAGTTTATTGTACTCAATTAGACCTCAATTGAGCTATTCATCAAAACATGTTATTCTTTAGAATAATTCAAAGGCAATGCAGGGAATTCTGGTAAATTGAGGTAGAGCGTTGGCTTAGGCAAAAGGACTAAGAGACTCTATTCCCTCAGCCAAATTAGGTACTGTGACATTATCTCAGATCACAGATTTAAATGGAATAATAAAAATTTAACAAAGGGAAGTGACAATGATAAAGTGAGATGATGAAGGGGTGGTGGGACTCTTCTCAGGTAGGGGTGGGTCTTAGTCTACTCACTAGTCCTGCACCTTCCATGAATAGAGAGAACAGAATATATCACTCCTGTGCTTTTTCCCACCCTCCCTCCTGAAGACTTACTGATGTCAATACATGTTCCAGATTTGGAAAAATCCATTAGTATTTGTTTGACCTTTGGGACCTGTGAGCTTGGGTAGAGGAGTAGAGAATTTCCCTCTGTATATTCCTATCTACACTCCCCTGATTTTCTACTGTCAGGTCAACACATGTCAATTCATCCAGGATGTAAAGATCACTGAACTACAGAAATAGTCTGGCACTCACCTTCATCTGACTGTTTCTGAACAGTTGTCACCTGGTCATCATCATGAAGGGCATTTAAGACCCTGGAGGAAGAGCCTTTTAATTTTTCCACCTAAACTAAACCTCTGAAATGAACAAACCCACTCTTTACTTAACCTAGGTAAGACTATCTGAAATCTCATCCTGTAATTCCAGTTCCTATCTCAAATTTCACTACTTTCTTGTCCACCCCAGCTCCTAAACAAGCACCACAGAGCAGCATAGACCAAATGCTTCCACAAGAGTAAGAGAAATCTCCACATTTGTTAAGTTCCCACAAATAAATTAAAGTCCTGACAGTACAAAGTATGATGTGATTACCATTTGTGTCCTATAGAATTGCCTATTGTCAGCCCATGGTATGAGGAAGTGTTCCTTACCCCCAAAATTAGGGAATCCTCACCAATTCTACTTTGTCCAACGTCCCTTTCAACTGTTTCCCCCAACCCCTACTGCTCTAGGAGCCTGGGGATGCTGGAGACACTGAAGCCAAGATGCCTGGGTGTGGACACCCAGCCCAGTGACTGCAGGACTCTGATGCCTGAATGCCAGGCCCCAGGTGAGGATCATCCAAGTTTCTCAACCCATGGCATATGGTTTTTCTTATTATTTTAATTATGGTACAGTGAAATTGACTTTTTCTTTTCTTTAGTGTACAGTTCTATGATTTTTAACACATGTTTATATTTAGGAAATCACCACTAGAATCAGAATATAGAACAGTTTCTTCTACCCAAAAATGTCTTCCTGTGATCCTTTTAGAGTTAGATCCTTCCCTAAAACGTAACCCCTGGCAACTACTGATCTGGTCTCCATCACTATAGCTTGTTTTGTTTAATTTTTTTTAATTACAGAAATTTTACAGAAAAAAAATACAGATTTTTTAAAAATTACGGAATTATTATAGAAGGTTTACAGAAAATACATGCACAAAATACCAAGTTTCCATATATAACTTCACAAGCACACTTTTCCCTATTATTAACACTTTACATGAGTGCGGGACTTTGTTACAACTAATGCAATAACATTATTATAATTATACTGTTAACTATAGACCATAATTTATAGTAGAGTTCTCTATACTTTTGTCTTTTCCAGAATATCATATAAAGGGAACAATAGAGCATGTAACTTTTTGATATAGGCTTCCTTCACTCAACACAATGACTTTTGGATTTATCCAAATTGCTGTGCTTATCAAGAATTCATCCCTTTTTATTATTGTACATATTCCATCCAGTGAACATACCTCAGTTTAGCTATCTTTTCACCCATTGAAGGATATTTGTGCTGATTCCAGATTTTTGCTATTACAAATAGAACAATGATGAGTATTATCTGGATGTAAGATTTCATTTCTCTAAGATGCCCAGGAGTGGGCTTGCTGGGTCATATTACAAGTGTATATAACTTTAAATTACTTTATAAGAAGCTGCCAAATCTTATCCATAGAGGTTTTACCATTTTGCATCCTCATCAACAAATATATGAGCACATATCATTTATGTGAGCATTCCAGGTGCCCTGCATCCTGGCCACCTGAAATGATGACTATATATATATTTTAACTTTATTCATTCCAATAGCTATATAATGATGTCTATTCATGTATTTTCCCTACTTTTTAAAAATAATTGTTAGCTTTCTTATTGTTAATTTTGAGAGCTCTTTATATATTTGGGACACAAGTCCTTTGTTGTCTATGTAATTTGCAATATTTTAATCTCAGTTTATAATTTTTAATTCTCAACAGTGTTTTTCACAAAGCAAATTTTTAATTTTAATATTCATGAAGACCCATTTATTAATTTTTTTCTTTAATCAATCATGCTTTTGCTGTCACATCAAAAAACACTTTACCTAAACCCTGGTCATAAGTTGTGAGGTTTAAGTGAATATTTGTTCACATGGTTGCCCAATTGTTCTAACACCAGTTATAGAAAAGATAAGCCTTTCTCCACTGAATTGCCCATACATTTTAGAAAAAAAATTCAGAAATTGTTATATCTACAAAAACATGTGCTGCTATTTTGACTGTTATTGTGTTAAATCTATAGATCAATGCAGGAGTTTTTTCTCTGCTGAATCTTCCAAACCAATGACACTTCCTTGTCATATTGCCATAAGAGCATTCCCACCTCTGCATTTTCAACCTCATGGCTACGAATCCCAAGTTTTCCCTGTTCCCTCTCCCATCTTTTCTCCCATTATCCTGGGTATTCTAAACCACCCTTCCCAATCTATCCACCTGTCAACTCTGCATCATCAAATGCAATAATATCTCTACCCACCTGTCCTATCCCTTCAATATGCAACTACACTCTATCACTTTTTCATAGATTAGGTCCATATGGGTGATGGCTCACCACTTTCTCTTCTCTTTCTTGTAATCCTATCTTTCAGACAATGATTCTCAGAGACTGCTCAATTTCCTTATTTCATATCAGTGAGGTCATGTACTGCTGATCCTTCAATGCCTGGCTTGTTTCACTCCACATAAGATCTTCAAAATTCATCCATGTTATTCCATGTGTTAGCACTTTATTCCTTCTAACAGCTGAGTAATATTCCATTACATGTATGTACCACATTTTGTTTATCCATTCGTCTGTTGATGGGCACGGGGTTGATTCCAACTTTTGGCAATAGTGAACAATGCTGCTATAAACATTGGTGTGCATAGATCTGTTCATGTCTTTGCATTCAATTCTTCTGTGTATATACCCAGGAGTGGAATTGCTGGATCATATGGAAGATCTATAGTTAGCTTTTTGAGGAACTGCCAGACTGTCCTCCACAGTGGCTGGACCATTCCACAATCCCACCAGCAGTGGATGAGTGTTCCCATTCTTCCACATCCTCTCCAACACTTATAGTCTACTGTTTTTCAAATAGCTGCCATTCTAATGGGTTGTTTGTCTTTTTATTTTTGAGGTGTAAGATTTTTTTATATATGCTGGATAATAGGCTCCAATCAGATATATGATTGCCAAATATTTTCTCCCATTGTGTAGGCTGCCTTTTTATTTTCATGATAACGTCCTTTGAGGTACAAAAGTTTTTAATTTTGAGGAGATCCCATTTATCTACTTTTACTTTGGCTGCTTGTGCTTTGGGTGTGAAGTTCACGAAATCATTTCCTATTACAAGGTCCTGTAGATGCTTCCCTACATTATCGTCTAAGATCTTTGTGGTCTTGGCTCTTATATTTAGATCTTTGATCCATCTTGGGTTGATTTTTGTATAAGGTTTGAGATAGTGTTCCTCTCTCATTCATTTGGATATAGATATCCAGTTCTCCAAGCACCACTTGTTGAAGAGCCCATTCCCTCCAAACTGATTAGGCTTAGTAGCCTTGTCGAATGACAAGATGACTGTATATGCGAGGATTTATATCAGGACTCTCAATTCGGTTCCATTGGTCGGTATGTCTATCCTTGTGCCAATACCATGCACTTTTTTTTTTTAAGGAAGAAGTTAGAATTTATTTATTTATTTTTATTTTTTTTTTATTGTGGGTGAAAATCAAAATTTTCACAATACATACCAATATTTGTAAAATGATATATAAATACATATGCATATATGTGCATTTGTTACATTTGAACACTATATCTTTGCAGTATGTTTTAAAGTCAGGTAGTGTGATATCTCCAACTTCATGTTTCTTTTTCAATATGTCTTTGGCGATTCTGGGTCTCTTACCCTTCCAAATAAATTTTGTAGTTAGCTTTTCCAGTTCCTTAAAAAATGATGCATTGATTTTTATTGGGATTGCAATAAATCTGTAGATTAGTTTGGGTAAGATAGACATTTTGATGATGTTTAGTCTTCCTATCCATGAACAGGGAATATTCTTCCATTTATTTAAATATTCTTTGATTTCCTTTAACAGTGTTGTGTAGTTCTCTGTTTATATGTCCTTTACATCTTTAGTTAAATTTATTCCTAGGTATTTGATTCTTTTAGTTACTGTTGTAAATGGCATTTTTTTCTTGATTTCCTCCTTAGATTGCTTGTTATTGGCATACAGAAATGCTACTGATTTTTGAGCATTGATCTTATAGCCTGCAACATTACTGAACTCCTTTATAAGTTCTAGAAGCTTTGTTATAGATTTATCAGAGCTTTCTATGTATATGATCATGTCATTTGCAAATAATGAAATTTTTACTTCTTCTTTTCCAATTTGGATGCCTTTTATATATTTTTCTTGCCTCAGTGCTCGAGCAAGTACTTCTAAGACAATGTTAAATAAGAGTGAAGATAGTGGGCATCCTTGTCTTGTTCGTGATCTCAGAGGGAAGGCTTTCAAGACTTCACCATTGAAGATGATGTTAGCTTTGGGTTTTTCATATATACCCTTTATCATGTTCAGAAAGTTTCCTTCTATTCCTATCTTTTGCAGTATTTTTTATCAAGGAAAGGATCCTGTAATTTGTTGAATGCGTTTTCTGCATCTATAGAGGTTATTATGTGATTTTTTTTCTTTCAATCTGTTTATGTGGTGTATTACATTGATTGATTTTCTTATATTGAACCATCATTGCATACCCAGGATGAAACCCACTTGGTCATGGTGTATAATCCTTATGATATGTTGAATGCAATTAGCAAGTATTTTGTTGAGGATTTTAGCATGTAGATTCATTAGAGAAATTGGTATCTCATTTTTGTTTCTTGTGGTATCTTTGTTTGGCTTTGGTATTAGGGTAATGTTGGCATCATAGAATGAGTTAGGCAATGTTCCTTCTACTTCTATTTTTTTGGAAGACCTTAAGCAGTATTTGTGTTAGCTCTTTCCAGAATGTTTGGTAGATTTCAGCTGTGGAGCCATGTGGTCCTGGGCACTTATTAGTTGGGAGGTTTTTGATGACTGAATCTATCTCTTTACTTGTAATTGGACGCTTGAGTTCATCAGTTTCTTCTTTTGTCAGTGTAGGCTCTTTGTTAGTTTCTAGGAATTTGTCCATTTCCTCTAAATTTCATTCTTGTTGGCATATAATTTTTCAAAGTATCCTCTTATGACATTCTGTATTTCTGTTGTGTCAGTAGTGATAGGCCCTTCTTCATTCCTTATTTTCTGTATTTTCTTCTGCTCTCTCTTTTTTCTTTGTTAGTCTGGCTAAGGGTTTGTCAATTTTATTTATCTTCTCAAAGAACCAGGTTTTTTTAAAAAAATATTTTCTAGTGCTTTCTTATTTTCTAATTCATTTAGTTCTGCTCTTATCTTTGTTATTTCTTTATTTATACTTCCTTTGGGAATAATTTGTTGTTGTTTTCCCAGTTCCTCCAGGTGTGCAGTTAAGTCTTCACTTTTAGCTCTTTCTTCTTTTTTAATATAAGCGTTTATGGCTATGAACTTCCCTCTCAGTACAGCTTTGGCTGCATCCTATAGGTTTTGATATGGTGTGTTGTCCTTTTCATTTGTTTCAAGGTAGTTACTGATTTCTTTTGAGATGTCCTCCTTGACCCACTGTTTGTCTAAAAGTGTGTTGTTTAACTTATATATCTTTGTGCCTAATCTGTTTCTCTGGCCTTTAGTCATTTCCAATTTCATTCCATTGTGATCAGAGAAATTACTTTTTATACTCTCAATCTTTCTGAAATCATTGAGTATTGTTCTGTGGCCTAGCATGTGGTCTATCTTGGAGTATGATCCATGTGCACTTGAGAAGAATGTATATCTCACTGTATTTGGGAGTAGTGTTCTGTATATGTCTATTAGGTCCAGTTCCTCTAATATATTATTGAGAGTCTTTGATTCTTTATTGATTCTCTGTCTTGATGTTCTGTCTAATAGTGATAATGGTTTATTAAAGTCCTCCAATATAATTGTAAAGGCATTTTTTCTGCACTTATTTTTTTCCAGGGTTTGTCTCATCTATTTAGAGGCAACCTGATCAGGTAAATAAATGTTTTTGATTGTTCTCTCTTCTTGAAAGATTACCGCTTTTACTAATATATATAGTGTCCATCTTTGTCTCTTAAAATAGTTTTGCATTTAAAGTCTATTTTTTCCGATATTAGGATAGATAATCCCACCCTTTTTTGGTTATTGTTTGCTTATATAATTGTTTTCCTGGCATTCACTTTCAGCTTCCTTGAATCCCTGGGTCTTAGATGGGTTTCTTGTAGACAGCATATAGATCGATCATATTTCCTTATCCATTCTGCGAATCTTTGTCTTTTGACTGGCGAGTTTAATCCATCAACATTCACTTTTATTACTTGCAATGAATTTCTTACATCAGCCATATATTCTTTGAGTTTATGTATGTCATATGTTGTTTTTATTTCTCCTTTTTTCTTTTTAGTTGTTCTTACACTCTCCTCCAACTCTCTTTCCTGTTTTTTCCTTTCAACCTGCAGAACTTCCTTTAGTATTTCTTGAAGTGCAGGCTTCTTATTGGCATACTCTCTTAATTTATGTTCATCTGTGAATATTTTGAACTCTCCATCATTTTTGAATGCTGTGTTGCTGGATGAATTCATGGCTGGAAGTTTTTTCTTTTAGTACTTTCACTATGTCATACCACTCTCTTCTTGCCTCCATGGTTTCAGAAGAGAAATCAGCACTTAATCTTATTGTGCTTGCCTTGTATGTGATGGTTCTCTTTTCTCTTGTTGCCTTGAGCATTTTCTCTTTGTCTTGGGCATTGGACATTTTAATAGTTATATGTCTTGGAGTAGGTCTTTTTGATTTTTACTATTTGGGGTGAGCTGTGCTTCCTAGACATGTACCGCTAGCTACCTCAATAGCATTGGGAAGTTTTCAGCCATTATTTCCTTCAACACTCCTTCTGTTCCCTTTCCCTTCTCTTCTCCTTCTGGGATGCCTATAATGTGTATATTTGTGCCTTTTGTGTTGTCAGTTAAATCTCTAAGTCCCTGCTGGATTTTTTCTATCTTTTTATCTATCTGTTCTACTATCTGTTTGATTTCACATGTACTGTCTTCCACGTCACTGATTCCTTCTTCTCCTGATCAAATCTGTTGTTATGTGTTTCCAGTGTCTTTTTGATTTCTTGGATTGTGCCATTCATTACCATCATATCTGTTATCTTTTTATGTATGCTTACAATTTCTTCAGTATGTTCGCCCAGTGTCTTCTTAATATCTTTAATCTCTTCCTTCACTTCATTAAGTTGGTCCATGATATTTGTTTGGAAAGCTTTTAATTAGTTGTTCGATGTTCAGCACCTCTTCCTGGTTTTTAGTTTGTTCATTGGATGGGTCCATGTCTTCCTGTTTCTCAGTATGGTTTGTAAGTTTTTATTGCCCTCTTGTCATCATTTTATCTTGATGGGTTTATTCAGTTGATTAGCTTCTCTCTCTGCTCTAGAGTTTTATTTAGGTGGTGGTTCTGTGTGTGTGTTATGTTTTCTCTTTGACACTTTGTTCTTCTTATTCTATTTCCTTCCTTTTTTCTATGTTCCCTTGAAGGAAAAAGATTAGGGCCCAAGGAATCAAAAGTGGTTAGAAAGGAAAAAGGATAATAGTAATATTGATAAAAGTTAGAAGAGGGGCCTTATAAGAGTTAATAAAATGATTATTTACCTCATGTAGGCAGTGTAGAGTAATAGGGAAAAAAAAGTGGAATACCTTCAATGGAATGGTAAACCAAAAGAGGGAACTATATATTATGATTCAAAAGGCCAGAATGATGAGGAGAGAGAGAAAGAGTAAGGAGAGGGCTGAAAGGATTAAGTTAATAATAATAATAATAAACAGAATAGACAAGATAGAAATCAAGACCCATGAAGTTGTGGACTAATGAAAAAAGGTGGAATGTAAGAACCACAAAAGAAAGCAGAAGGTAGAAAGATGAAGGAAGGAAAATAGATAGCATTGGTCGACAAAATCAATATACATAGAGTATGGGGAATCAAGGAAGGAGAAGCTCAGCAAAGAAGAAACAAGCTGGCAGCACTTAATTTATAAAAAAAGAAAAAAAGGTGGGGGATGAAAGAGTAAAGTAAAGCAAGAAACAAACAAACAAAGAAAAACCAAACAGATCACACACGGAAGCAGTCAAGCAAAGCTAAGGAAGAACAGTGTTCCTTCTTGGGCTCTTGTGGAGCCTCTCAGCCTGCTTGTGTTCATCAATCAATTCCCCTGCAGGCTTCTATCTGCAGGGTTTGAGGCAAGTTTTAATGATTAAACTAAGTTAAAAAATTTTTTTAAGTATTTTTTTTTTTTTTGAGAAATTAGGGACCCAAATGAAGACCTCTTCTAGACCACCTCCTCCACTGACGGCACCCTAAATAGGCTCGTGGAAACTTATCAAACACTTCCCACTGCCCGGTCTCCCCAGGGGAGCTGAGATTCTGATACTTGTCAGTGCAGAATGATAAAATTGGCTGACACTGCCCCCTACTGAGCCAAGCCTTGTATCACATGACAGTTAGGTAAATCAGGGTTCCTCAGGAGATTTGCCTCTCCCCTCAGCCTGGTGCCACATCAAGCCAGCTGGTTTGCTCCCAAAACCTGCAAGGGGGTCCAGACAGGGAAACCCACAGAAAGGAAACCCCTCTCCACCTTCTGCAGAACCCTCCCACTCTTGGAGAATGCTCCCTCTCACTGGATTGCTCGTGGGAGTTGGGGATTCTCCTAGGCCTTTACCCTGAGGGTGGGACTTAGTCAGCTGGGGAAAAACTCATGATTTTATCTTGAGCAATCCACTTCACTTCCCAGCTCCCTCTAGATCATTATCCCTAAAGTTCTCACTCCGTGGGCTCCCAGAGCAGACCACTTAAGCAAGATCCTGTCCCCAAACAGCTGTCCCCTGTGAGAGAGATGGTAAGTGCCCACCTAAACTGACACCATCTTGCCCCTTCTCTCCCTTATATTTCTTGTGTAACATTTTGTGTAATATAAGTATCTTTTTAAAATATAAAAACAAATTAAAAAATATTAGGTAGAGTGACAAGTCAAAATTCAATGCAGACCTGTAGCTTCAGCCAGCCACAGAGGGAGATATGGAAATAACATGGCCCTACAGTGAACTAGAGTGGCCTGGTCTATATTCCCATACCTCCATCAATCCTTGCATCTTGGTCACCCTGGAGAAAAAGAGACTATATGGGGTATGGATCTCTGCAACTGAAGAAATTTCCTAATGTGCTGAAAAGCTATATCTGTCTGTTAATAGCACTCAAATAATCTGGGTAAGAAGTTCTCCTAAGAGTGGCTTTGGTTAGCATCTCCCTATTCATTCCATCCTTCCACTGTCCCACTAGGATTTCTCTCCGTACATTCAGGTAAACAGCTACCCAGGTTTCCATTTGGCCTCTCCTCCTGTAGAATTTTTGCATGTGGAAGTTTATTGATACCATATAATCACCACCAATGCAGGTGGTCTTGGGGCCAAAACTAATACTCATTTTCTATATCCCCATGTACTCTAGATTTACCCCAATCCAACTCTCACTTCTGCTACTTTCAGGGGCTAGGCAGGTGGCAGTTCTTCAGCCCTGGGTGTCTCATCTTCTGGTACAATGCCCTTATAAGTCAGTGATTGCTGCTCTTGTCCCCTTATTAACACAGTCAGGTAAGGTAATATCCTCAATAAATCATGTGGGTTACAAATATTTTACTCCTTTTCTCTATTATATAACAACACTTATTTCTTCTTGATGATCAAGATTAATTACTTCAGCTAAGATGTGGCCCTTCTTCTTGATGGACAGGCCTTTAACAGAAAAATCAATAAGTGCCCAGTTGGCAACCAGAGCAAAGAGTGAATGGCACTATTCTTGTCCATTTTAAGTTCAAATAAATTTTATAATCATTTTGTCACCTGTGTTTGAAAATTTGATGTGGATTTTGAATGGAATTTCATTATATTAATTTGATAAATGGCATATTATCAATATAATTAATCATATTATTCATGGTTGTACAACTATGTATTTTTCTATACTTTATTTTTTAAAGAAGTTTTAGATTACATGAATGTTGCATCAAAACATTGGAATGGATTATTGGTATTCTATTATAGACACATTGTGATTCAAGCAATGGAAGAAATTGCAACATTAATGTGGAGCCAGTAGCCACTGGAGGCTCTGGGGACAGGGAGAGGGAAAAGCAGTTGAAATACAGGGGTTTTTTTGAGACTTGGGAATTATCCTGAGTCACATTGCAATGAAAGATATAGGCCATTTTTTATCATCATATAACATGCAGAACTGTGTGGTGGAGAGTGTGGTCTACAATGTGAACTATGGTCCATGCTTAATGGCAAAGCCTCAGGATGTGTATATCCATTGCAAGCGATGTGGTACACTAATGAAGGATGTTTATGTGGGAGGTTGGGGGAGGTGAAGCATATGGGAAGCCCTATATTTTTTGTGTAACATTTATGTAATCTAAGTATCTTTAAAAAAAATCTTATGATGCCATTTCACATCC
>JAQZBX010078548.1:0-14106 GCA_029593785.1 Cabassous unicinctus
CCAAATTTTAAATGGGTTTTCTTTTTATTTTTTAATTGTAGGATTTCTTTATATGTGCTGGATATAAGGCTCCTATAAGAAATATGCCAAATGTTTTCTGCCATTAGGTAGGCTGCAATTTTACTTTCTTGACAAACTTTTTTGAGGTGCAAAAATTTTTAATTTTGAGGGGATCCCATTTATCTATTTTTACTTTGGATGCTCGTGATTTGGGTGTAAATTTCATGAAACCATTTCCAATTACAGGGTCCTGTAGATATTTTCATACATTATCTTCCAAAGTCTTTATGGTCTTGGCTCATATTTAAATCTTTGATCCATTTTTAGTTTATTTTTGTATAAGGTGTGAGATGGTGTTCCTGTCTCATTCTTTTGGATATGGATATCCAGTTCTCCAAGCACCATTTGTTGAAGAGGTCATTTTCTCCAAGTTGAGTGGGCTTGGTGGCTTTGCTGAATATCAGATGTCTGTATATGTGAAGGTCTATATCAGAACTCTCAATTCGGTTCCATTGGTCAGTATTTCTATCCTTGTGCCAAAACCATGCAGTTTTGACTACTGTAGCTTTGTAGTGTGTTCTATAGTCAGGTAGTATGATTCCTCTGATTTCATTTTTCTTTTTCAATATGTCTTTGGCTATTTGGGGCCTCTTGCCCTTCCAAATAAATTTCATAGTTAGTTTTTCAAATTCAGTAAAAAATGCAGTGTTGATTTTTATTAGATTGCATTAAATCTGTAGATTAGTTTGGGTAGGATAGACATCTAAATCATGTTTAGTCTTCTTATCCATGAACAGGGAATATTCTTCCATTTATTTAAATCTTTTTTGATTTTTTTTAACAGTGTTATGTAGTTTTCTGTGGACAAGTCAATTACATCTTTATTTAAGTTTATTCCTAGGTATTTGCTTCTTTTAGTTACTATTGCAAAAGGTATTTTTTTGTGATTTTCTCCTCAGATTGCTCATTATTTGTTGTACAGAAATGCTACTGATTTTCGTGCATTGAGCTTACAACCTACGGCTTTACTGAAGTCATTTATAAGTTTTAGAAGCTTTGTTGTAGAATTCTCAGGGCTTTCTATGTATAAGATCATGTTGTCTGTAAATAGTGAAATTTTTAGTTCTTCCTTTCCAATCTGCATGTATTTTATATCTTTTTATTGCCTCAATGCTTGAAAAAGTACTTCTAATCCAATATTAAATAAGAGCAGTGATAGTGGGCATCCTTGTCTTGTTCCCAGTATTAGAGGAAAAGATTTTAGGATTTCAACATTGAATATGATGTTAGCTGTGGGTTTTTCATATACACCCTTTATCATGTTCAGAAAGTTTCCTTGTATTCTTATCTTTTACAGTGTTTTTATCAGGAAAGGGTGCTGTATTTTGTTGAATGCTTTTTCTGCATCTATAGAGATGATCATGTGATTTTTTTCTTTCAATCTGTTTATGTGGTATATTATATTGAATGATTTTCTTATGTTAAACCATCCTTGCACACCCAGGATGAAACCCACTTGGTCATGGTATATAATTGATCTGAATACCATTAGCAAGTATTTTATTGAGAATTTCAGCATCTAGGATCATTAGAGAGATTGGTCTGTAAGTTTCCTTTCTCATGGTGTCTTTGTTTGACTTTGGTATTATGGTAATGTGGGCATCATAGAATGAGTTAGGCAATGTTCCTTGTACTTCTATTTTTTGGAAGATTTTGAGAAGGATTGGTGTTAGTTCTTTCTGGAATGATTGGTATAATTCATCTGTGAAGCCATCTGGTCCTGGGCTTTTCTTAGTTGGGAGGGTTTTGATGACTGAATCTATCTCTTTACTTGTGATCTGTCTGTTGAGTTCATCAATTTCTTCTTTTGTCACTGTAGGCTGCATTTGAGTTTCTAGGAATTTGTTCATTTCCTCTAAATTATCCTCCCTGTTGGCATACAATTTTTCAAAGTACTCTCTTATGATACTCTTTATTTCTGTGGGGTCAGGGGTGATATCCCCTTCCTTATTTCTTATTTTGTGTATTTGTATCATCTTTCTTTTTCTCTTTGTTAGTCTAGCTAAGGGTTTGTCAATTTTATTGATCATCTTGAAGAACCAGCTTTTCATTTTGTTTATTTTTTCCAATGCTTTCTTATTTTCTATTTCACTTATTTCTTCTCTAATCTTATTTTCTTCTTTCTACTTCCTTTGTGGTTAGTTTGTTGTTGTTTTTCTAATTCCTCCAGTTGTGCAGTTAGGTATTCAATTTTTACTCCCTCTTCTTTTTTGATATATGCATTTATGGCTATGAATTTCCCACTCAGTACAGCTTTTGCTGCATCCCATAGATTTTGATATGTTGTGTTGTCATTTTCATTCATTTCATGATAGTTACTGATTTCTTTTGAGATTTTCTCCTTTACTCACACTTTGTCTAAGTATGCAAGAAAAGAGAACAAGACAAAGAATCAGGACATGATTGTCCATCCAAAGGAAGAGAGAAAAAATTCCAGACCTTATCAATGAAGAAGAGGCTCATGAGGACATACCAAATAAAGTCTTTTAAAAAATTATCTTGGAAGGGGTAGATGGAGGAGAAGCAGGCACAGAGGTGCCACTGATGCCACAGGGAGCCAGTCAGGAATGCAGGAGGGTGGGGAGAACTAGAGACCCAGACCAAATCCAGAGCAAGGACTGCCTACCTGCAGCCACTCTCCATGGCCCGGTATTACCATGGTGTTTACTTCTGCTGCACTTCCTGCTGCTATGTAGAGTTGCAGATTTGACCAGAAGATTGAGCATAACAATTCCTGAATAGATGATTGAAAAAGCCAAAGGGGAAATTTGCCTATTTGCCATGCAAATTTACTCTGAGTCCAAGAGACCAATGACTACTAAACATCGAGGCTGTTATCACTGGCAGGTAATCAGAAGGTGGATCAAGTGATTACTTTATATTCTGGAGGCAAAATTTATAACTACCATCAATATCTGAAAGGATGAGTGCATTTTACAAGTAGTGATCTCAAATCTGGAGATGCATCAATAAATATAAATGATATACAGTTATCAGATATTGGCACATATCCATGCAAAATGAAATAAATATCTTGGTGTTGGAAATGAAAAGATTCAGCTCACAGTTCTTGCTATGCCTTTAGGTATAATGTTGATGTTGATGGATCACAAGAAATTGAAAATGACTTTAAACTAAAATGTGAACCAAAAGAAGTTACTCTTCCATTACAATATGAATGGCAAAAATTGTCTAACTCCAAGAAAATGCTCACCTCATGGGTAACAGAAATGACCACATATTATATCCATAAAAAGTGCCACTACTGAATACTCTGGGACATACAGTTGTACAGTCAAAAGCAGAGTGGGTTCTGATCAGTGCCTGCTACACTTGGATGTTGTTCCTCCTTCAAAAAGAGCTAGAATAATTGTGGGGGTTATTACAGGAACACTGCTTGCTCTTTTGCTCATTGGTCTCATCATCTTTTGCTGTGCTAAAAAGCACAGAGAAGAAACATGAAAAGAAAGTACATCATGATATCAGGGATGATGTGCCTCCACGAAAGAGCCACATGCCCACAGCTAAGAGCTACATGTGCAGCAATCATTCATCCCTGGGATCCATGTCTCATTCCAACATGGAAGCATATTTCAAGACTCAGTATCACCAAGTCCCAAGTGAGTATTTTGAATGTGCTTCTCAGAGACCAACTCTTGAGCCTGTCAAAATATTTGCCCTTAATCTCAGTTAAAAGGGATGATGATTTCAGCACAGAGCAAGTGTAGCAGTTTGATATTGTTTATGAATTCCAAAAATAGATATTGGATTATGTTTGTTAACTGATCTCTTCCTCTGGGCATATTACATGATTGAGTTGTGATTTGGGCTTAGATTGGGCCACCTCAGTGGATGTTAAGTCCCCAACCCCTTGGAAAACCACACAGCAGAGCAGACAGTTGGAGTATTGATACTGGAGTTTTGATATTGGAGCCCTGAGAAGTAACACATAAGAGAAAAACACATAGGAATAGAGATGGCTCATAGGCATGGCAGAGGCCCTGATAATAGAGAGAGAGACTGATAGTCTATAGCTGACCTTGTGGAGAGAGCAGAGCAGCTGAGCCTGGAGAGAATTGAGTCCCAGGAGAGAGACAAAACTTGTCCCAGCTTGTGGCTGAGATTGGAAGAAGCTGAGACCACAGAGCCTTAAGAGGAAGAGGAAGCCTGAAACTCTGCAGAGACCAGCAGCCATCTTGCTCCAACATGTGGCAACAGACTTTGGTGAGGGAAGTAAGTTATAACTTATGGCCTGGTAACTGTAACCTTCTACCCCAAATAAATACCCTTTATAAATACCAACTGATTCCTGGTAGTTTGCATCAGCACCCCTTTGGCTGACTAATACAGCAATGATGGGTCTATAGTATGAGAGCTTCCATGACTTTCCTTTATGCTCTCCACCTTTCTTTTCTTGTCTTGACATATGAAAACCTATCCTGTTCCAAATTAAATTACCATGTTTAAAATATATCAAAAAGAATTTCATCAGAGACCATAAGACATTTACTTCAAAAAATTTTGTTTGTTTATATTGAAACAGTAAAGGCATTAAAGTTACTAAAGATAAATTCACATTGTAAAAAGATGGATTTTCTTTAGGATATTGATTTAATAGGTGATTAAATATTAATATTTAAGTAATATGTAGCATTTTGAATAAGAAATGATAGGTGAAGAAGTTGGTGAACTTACATGCACATCAGGTTGATATTTGAATCATCTGAAAGTGGTAATTTATAAATTCTACCATTAATTTCAGGATGCTTTCTCACTTTATAAGCCAATACTTATCCCCCCACTCACTCCCAAATTAGTAAAGAAAAATTCATGGCAAAAATACTTATATACATATAAGTTTGTTCTTGCTTTTATTGATTATTTGAAAACTTTAAATGTGTTGATGAATGTTTCTAATAACCTAGAAAACACTAGTCTTCTAGAAATTATTAATTTTACTTCTGAATCAGTCTTTCATTAACTTTGTCTATGAAATGATTTAAGTATTTAATTGATAGGCTGCTACAGGCAACAGAGACATATTAGGTTCTTTTATTTGTTAAAGTAAAGGAGCTTCTATCATATTCAGTTAGGAAATGCTGCCAGACCCACCAAGATGACACTCTCGGAGCAATAGTGGGGATGGATTTTGTTATGAGTGATATAAGGCCTTGAAGCCTCGAGGCCACAGGTAGTCTTCATAACCACAACTGGCCAGGGCAGGATGTAGGGTTTAGCGTGGTTTATTCACTGAACTCACTGACATAGGCTCTTTAAAATGAACGGCTGTTGCCAACAAACACTGCCTTTCCACTTCAAGTGATATTTTCTAATAAGAAAAAAATATTGCACATTTATTATTTGGCAATTATAGCTGAAATTCCCTAATTATTGGTTCCAAATTAATTTTTTTTTACTTCAGTGGTTTATTTTGTTTTTTGATATTGCATATTTTATATGCTAGAAACTTTGTGACAACTTTCGATCCTTAATTTCAATTTTGCCTCTTCTCTGTGATTTTTAGATGTAACTTAAATGATTGTCCTATTCATAAACATTTAAAAATTTCAATATTCCCAACATTCTTTGACTGTATTCATGGCTTCTGAGTTTATTACAGCAGCTCTTTTTGAATGTCAGATGTCTGATCTCTTTTATACTAATATAATTTTTTATAAGATATTATAAGAATAAATAAAAAGCAGATCAGAAACTTTAATAATACAGAAGCTTTGGTCTTTCCTATTCTTAATTTTTATATAATGAAGATAATGCTATCAATTTAAGTAGAACATGCTACAAAAGGTGGACCTGTGTAAGTCCTTCTTTCCCTTATCTACAATTTGACTACCAATAATCTCTTTCAGAAAGGCTTTCAAGTTAGATTGATTGCAACCACAGGATGAGAATCAAGCTCATAAAAAAATCTCTTGTGTAACCTGAAGAGACTTATTGGGTGTGATTAAGTTTAGGGGACAGAATTTTGTTTTTTAGGCTTATGTGTCCAGGTACTTTTATTGTAAATTGCATTTGATCCAATGGTCAGAAATTTATGACTGATAACTTCCCCTAAAATCTCACAGATAATTTTAATAGAGCCAGAGATCAGATATCTGTTCTAAAATAACTATTACTGATCACCAAGTAGCTCAATAAAAAATTATTAAAGCATTTCCATTAGAAAAACAAACAACATCAGCCAAGGATGGCATTGTATCTTCAAACCAAAACTGTTCAACTCCACATTATACCTAGAGATTTGACATCATCTTTCTTAGTAACATTGGATAACTTGGAAAGAAACTGTGGGCTGTGTGGTTCTGTGACTTGAATACAGAGTAACTTATAGGTATTGCTTTTGTTACTGACAATCTTACCTATTTTCCTCTGTTCAAAAGAAATCAAGTCTCATTGATCAGACAAATAATTTGCTATCAATCTGGGCTATCTGCTGTGGAGATGATAACAATGGAAACACAGCCTGAGTTTGTCTTGGGGGGTGGGGGTAGTTAATTTGAAGAAACTCAAAGCATTATCCATTTAGATTGTGAATATGAATAAATATTAATTCTTTGCCTAAAGATAAAAACATCAATTTATATGGTTACATTTCCCATTCCTCAATTCAATAAATGCTTTAAGATTGAGACCTGAAAATTTAGAGCATTAGCTCAGGGGACGAGTAAACATTTTTACGCAATATAAAAAGGACCCATTGTGTGAAGTTGTAAATCAAACCTGTAATGTGTGTCTTCTTAAAATAACTATTCTTGGTGTCTTTGTATGTGTGTGTGTAGCATGCAAATTTGAAATTATGTGAATGTCTAAGTATTTTTCCTAATTTTCATCTCAACAGAGTGTAGAGCTTTCAAATGTTTTATTTTAATATGAACAGAAAAAGTTCATATTTTATGTGGTTAATGCTTTGATGTGTCATATAATACTTTGTAGAAAATGGGGGTGCAATTTTAACTTTTAAGTGGCTTGTGACTTTATATGTATATATGTACATATAACTTTATAACATTACTGTGTTTAATAGGAAAACAATGAATGAGCAGTGTGAGAATCAAAATAGAGAGTTAGAAACTGTAAAAAGGAACTAAACACAAATACTGCAGTTGAAGACAACAATAATGGAAATGAAATTTGAACTGAAAGAAATAAAGAGCTCTGGTGAAGGTTAATTTTTTGGTAATTATAAATGCAAGTATTATTGTGGTATATTGTTTAATATGGAACTTGGCTTCTCTAAGAGGTCTTAAAATGCAAATACATAAAATTTATGATAAATCTATGACTGTGGATACAAGATACAAAGCTATAAGTTGTGACAAGTATAAAAAGAGTTGAAGGGATGGAGTGATATAGAAAAAGTATAATGTGTACGATATTAAAGTTAAATTGGTATCAAACCAAATATGATTGATATAAATTTAGGTTTTATATTTTTTTACACCATTGTAGGCACAAAGAAAATAGATGAAAAATATATCCAGGTATAAAAGAGAAGGGATTCAAATAGTACAATACAGAAAATCAGATAATCATAAAAGTAGGGACTGATGGAAGAATTAAGGGTATACAAAAAAGGTATAAGATTTAAAAGCCTAAACAGAAAAATGGCAGAAGAAGGTCCTGCATTATCAGTAGTGACATCAAATGTAAATGGATTAAACTCTCCAGTCAAATGGCAGAGATTGACAGATGGATAAAAACATGACTAAACTACATGCTGTCTGTAAGACACTCATCTTAAATTCAAAGATACAAGTAAGTTGAAAGAGGAAAGAATCCCATGCAAGTATTAACCAAATGAGAGCTGGGGTAGCTATTCTAATACTAGATAAAATAGACATTAAATCAAAAGAAGTTACAAAGGCCAAAGATAGTCATTGAATAATGATAAAGGGGTAGACTCTAAAAGGAGATGTAGCAATTAAAAATATTTATGCTCTTAACTGCAGAATCCCAAAATATATGATGCAAATATTGACAAATTTGAAAGGAGAAATTGACAGTTCTACATTAATAGTAGGAAAATTTAATACACTACTTTCAATAATAGATAGAACATTTGGTCAAAAGACCAATAAGGAATTACAAGATGTGATGATACTCTAAAGCACTTAGACTTAGCCATATTCAGAACACTTCACTGAACAACAAGAGAATATTTATCTTTTCATTTGTATTTCCTTTTTGAAAAAGTGTCTATTCAAA
This sequence comes from Cabassous unicinctus, assembly GCA_029593785.1. Taxonomy (NCBI): domain Eukaryota; kingdom Metazoa; phylum Chordata; class Mammalia; order Cingulata; family Chlamyphoridae; genus Cabassous; species Cabassous unicinctus. The sequence goes on from JAQZBX010078548.1 coordinate 8,284, forward strand.
TCTTCTGCATGTTTTTTAAATGAGATGTATGTCTTCTAATTTTTGAGGTCTAAGATTTCTGTATATATGTTGGATATTAGACCCTTATTAAATAAGTGTTTCCCAAATATTTTATCTCATTGAGTAAACTGTCTTTTCATTTTCTTGACAAACTCTTCTTTTCTAAACTATATTTTTATTTATTTTTAAAAGATACAGATTATATAAAATACTACATAAAAAATTATAAGGGATTCCCATATACCCCACTCTCCTCACCTCCCACTTTTCCCCACATTAATAACTTCTTTCATTAGTGTGGTACATTCATTGTAATTGATGAATACATTTTGGAGCTTTGCCACTAATTCCAAGTCCTGAAAATGCCCCCATATTACACCTCTTTTTTCCCTCTCCATAACTTCAGCACCTCCAGTGGCCACTGTCTCCACATCCATGATATAATCTCTTCCATTGCTAGAATCACAATAAGTCTATAGTAGAATACCAGTAAGTCCACTCTAGTCCATATCTTATTCCCCAAACCTGAGCATTCTGGAATGGTGCTGCTCACTCCACCTCTAATTGAGAGGGGGGCTTTCATCCCATATGGCTGATGGATGGGATTCTCTTGCTGGCAGTTGTAGACTCCCTAGGTTCCGTGGTGTGGTAGTTGTCCATCCTCACCTCTTCGTTAGTTGTCCTGGGTGAGTCCAATGAACTGGAGAGTAGGTGTTGCAACTCTGCTTAGGCTCATGGCCCAGCTGGCATACTGACAGCCCAGAACTTCAAGTCTTTTGGACACACACACCTACCAACTCCAGCACCAACTATAGGTCCAAACAAAAGGGACAGAAAAGGCATGTGTAGAGAAGTCACTTCTGAGTTCAACTCGGTCAAACTCAGAAGCACAAATTCCAAAGTAGTGCCCCCTGGCAAGACACCAAACTCTGGAGGTACTTGCCATGATGGTAGGACCTGGATGTCTCCAGAGCCTTCAGGAGCCCTACTATTTGGAGTAATATCTTCTTTGGCAGTCTATGACATCTTCCTGAGACATGCATAATCGTTACCTCTCTGATGACCTAACTCACTTTGAGGTCTCAGTCATATAAACTCTTTTGTCTTTACCTTTCCCCCCTTCTATTCAAGGTCTTTTTCCAGTTACATCACCAACTGGTCCTTGGTGGTAATCCTTCCGTGCCAGGGAGGCTCATCCCCAGAAGTCATGTCCCACGTTGGGTGGTAGGTAATGTATTTATATGCTGAGTTGACAAACTATTCTTAAAGCACATTAAAAAAAAAAATTCTGGAGCCCCCATTTACTTTTTTCTTTCCTTGCTCACTCTTTGTATATAAATTTATTTAATGATTTCCTACTAAAGATCTCATAGATGTTTCCCTATATTATCTTCTAGGAGCTTTATGATCTTGGCTCTTATATTAAAGTCTTTGATCCATCATGAGATGATGATCTTCTCTCATTCTTTTGGATATGGATATCCATTTCTCCCATCGCCATTTTTTGAAGAGGCTATTCTGTCCCACTCATGTCACTTTGGTGGCCTTGTCAAATATCAGTTGGCCATATATGTGTGGGTCTATATTAGAACTCTCAATTTGTTTCCATTGCTTAGTATGTCTAACATTGTACCAAAACCATGCAGTTTTGACCACTGTATCTTTGTAGTATGCTTTAAAGTCGGGTAGCATGATTTCTCCAATTCCTTTTTATTTTCCAATATGTTTTTGACTATCTGGGTCTGCTTACCCTTCCAAGTTAATTTCATAATTGACTTTTTCCAGATCAGCAAATAAATGCTGCTGTAATTTCTATTGTGATTTCATTAAATCTGTAAATCAATTTGGGTAGGATAGTCATCTTAATGATATTTAGCCTTACAATACATGAACATGGAATAACTTTCCATTTATTGAGGTCTTCTTTGATTTCTTTTAACTGTGTAGTTTTCTGTGTACAAGTCCTTCACATTTTTAGTAAACTAATTAAAATAGATTCACAAAATTTCCACCACTTATTGTTTTGTTTAAATTAAACTTCTCTTTTATTTAAGTATTTTGTTGGTTTGGTTGGGATGTAAGCCCCTTTCAGGGCTCACCACAGGACTAAGTATTCAATATCTGTAAAGAAATGTGTACAATAGAATGAGGGGCCAGAAACTATGAAGAACACATATGTGACATATGTGTTCACGTATGAGAATTGCACATTTGTGGAATTCTGCATTAAGATCCCAGACTGTGCACCTGATATGTTTAATCCAGACTTTTGTTATCTTGTCTAGATCTATCAGTTGCTTAAGCCAATCCTTCAATTGTTCATTAAAGCACTCGGTCACCCTGTGGCTTGAGGTTGATATGGAGAATGAAGGGTCCATTGGATGTCCCATGGTTGGGCATGGATGAGCAATTTGGGTCACAAATGTGGGGCACTATCAAAGGCAATATATGAAGGAAAGTCAAACAGGAAAAAAAGTTGTCTTGGTGTGCCCTGAGTCAGTGAAGCAAATGGAAATGCCTAGATCAAAACTAGAGAAAGCATCATCTATGGCCAGGATCCCACTAGACTCTCTGTAAGGGATGAGAGGTCCAAAGGTCTATCACTTGTTCAGAACCTCCTTGTCCTTTGGCACAGGAATATTCCAGGTCAGTATTTTATCCTTGGCCAAAGTCTGTCATGTGGGGCAGTTTTGTTTTTTTTTTAATTTTGTTCCAAGTTTTTTCTGAGGACAGTGGCAGCCCATGCATGAAGGCTCATTCTAAGCTGGTGTCTGAATTTCTATGTACCATCTTCTTGTGGGTCCAGGAGACGATCAGCCATACATCTGATGGTTGTGAAATATTCAGTTTCCACATATAGCTGAGAAACAAGGTTTGCCTGAGGTTCTGCTACCCCTCTTCAGGAAGGGGCCTTCTGGGGCAACGCTTATGTTCATACTCATATGGGAGCCTATTTTAGTGCTTGCCCAAGGCTTGCCAGTGGCTAGACAATATGGCCAAGCTGGAGAATCACTGGGGTTCACAGTTACACATATGCCCTACTCTAATGGCCTTAGCTGTCACAATCCCTGCCAGAGTTTGGAGGTGAAGGTTATCAGGGGTACATATTGAATATATCATACCAACAAAGCATTCAGTAATTGAAGTCATACAATGGAGGTTTGAGGGGGCAAAAAGGACCCACCATAATTCGGCTTGAGAAGTGTCTAAGTGGTGTTGGCTTCAGACCTAAATCAGAGAGCATCGTATTCTTTACTGTCCTCTTGGTGTCAGGGGTTACAGGGATCACAGTACACTGGTATCTAAGAGAGCTTAGAATGAAATTGGTTTCCATCACTCTCCTATTGAACTGTAATCTTTACATAGGGCATTTGTGCTCCTGCAGACAGAGCAACCTCAACAGAAGGTCAACATAAAAATCTTTTTGTGCCTTCTCACCCATCCCAAGTTCCATATGAAGGGACACAAGGAATAGCCACTGTGTCAGTCATTGGAATCAACATAGGGAGGATCACACAGTTTGTTTGGGTGTGGGGGTAGAGCAGCTGTTTTCCCACTAAGATTCCCAAGGAGGCACAGAGTATGTTCACCAGGGTTTGCACAGCTCTCAGACTTCCCTAGAAGGAGACAGCGGCTCTCGCAACGCTGCAGTCAGGTGGCGTGTACACCTCTTCTTCCTTGACAGTTCATTGATTGGACAGAGTTGAATTTTACTTAAGGCAGCTCATCTCTGTCTGTGCTCTTTAACCTTAGAGGCAGGAGTTCACGATACCCTAGGTGTCCCCACCTAAGGGAATTCTCCACTTGCATGTCATGGAGCATGGTGCTTGGTGTAAGGGGCCCTATATAAACCCCTATCCCCTGAGAACACCCAGATGGGGTCACATCTGTTATAGCCCCTGCACTTAGCTCTTCTGTTATTCCTGTCTTGGTGGTAGCTGCTGTCTTGAAACTTTGAAGGGGTAGAGGATAAAACTTAGATCTCCTTCAGACTACACTCTACCTCCTTAACTTTAACAAGCTTATAACAATTTTGGTGTAGATTGGTTAGGAAATCAAATAATTTCCCAAAGCAACTATATGATTTAAGCACACACACAACAGTAATAAAAGAGCATATCCTTTGTTCCATATCTACACAACAGTTGGTGGTTCCAGATTTGTTTTCTCCAATCTACTGAATTTGTTCCAATACCTCATTTTAGCTATACTGTTTCTTTTCCTTCAATTTTCATGGTGCAGTATCTACTGTCATGTGTAAATGAAATATATATGCTTCTCTTTTTTTGTAATTCCTTTTAAAGTATTATGAGTTACATTTATTTCCCTCACTTTGTGGTCTGCACATTTGTGTTCTTTTGTTGGATTTAGAGGCAAAAATTCTTCATTTTATTGTAATCAACTTCAAAAACAAGTTTACTTTTTTTTATATTTATAATTTTTTCTCTTACTTCTCCTCCTTCTAAAAATTATTTCCCTCTTTATGGTTCTAAAGATAACTTCATCATATTATGTTTTAATTTTTCACATTTTATTCTTTACTTAGAGTTAGTTTGTATAGGTTCAGAAATATGAATGCAATTTCATTTTTCAAATATTTTTACCCAATTCCTGGCACCATTTACTAAAATATGCATACCATTTCCACACAGTAAAATGTTACATCTGTAATTTTTGTCTTCTATATTTATCCTCTATTCTCTTGCATTTATTACTTGTTTGCTTCTGGCCCTAAGTCACAATATCTAATTACTTTCATTTTATTTCAAGGCTTTATATGTGTTAAGGAAATCTTTCAAACTTTTTTCCTTAGAAAACAAAGAATATCTGTGATTAATGTGAATTTTTAGGGTCAATCTTTCAAATTCTAAAGAAAAAATAATATCATGGGATTTAAATTCTGGTGTTATCTTATGAATTAGTATCATTAAATTTATATTATTGAATCTTCCAATCAATAAATGTGGTCAGTCTCTCTATTATTTTTGTTTTTCTTTAATAACTCTAAATTGATTTTATAATTTTCACCATAAGGTCTTGAATGTCCATGATACATACATGCTATAGATATTTCATTCTTTTGCTAAGTGTTTAATTTAAAATCCATTTTCTATTTTTGTTACTATTTTATAAGTCTTTGATATTTCTCCATTAAATGTTTTCACCCAGTTGCATTCTCACACCGTATTCAAATATTATTTTTGGTTAGTTTTTAACTTTCACATTCACAAATAATCTGGTGCTAATATAAGTGCTACAACTTTTCTGGTTCTTTTATATTTAATTTTCTTTCTGAGACTTTTCTTTCTTTTGTTCTCTATGAAAATGATGCTTCCTGCATGTGTATTTTAAGATCTATGATGTTTGAACTAGGACATTTTCTTTTCAATTGTTACTTTTCCAATATAAGTATTTTCCTTCTAAATATTTAACATTTTTGTAATGAAAAAGGATTTTATTGGAACAGAAATTACTCCTGCAAAAAAGGAATTCTTATGCACTATTTAATCTTTAAGATTTCCTGTTGTCATTAATTAATATATTTAATTTTCTAAAGTTAAACAACTTATATTATTGAGATAAATATTCCTTGGTCATGATCTATTGTATTTCCTTCATATATGTATATATGGAATTCCCAAATGCCCTTCTCCCCACACCTCCCATGATTTCCCACATTAGCAGCATCCTTCATTAGTAAGATACATTCATTGCAATTGATGAACATATTTTGAAGAATTGCCACTAAGTATGGATTAAAGTTTATATTGTAGTTTCCACTCTCTTCCACCCAATTCTGTAGGTTATGGCAAGATTTATAAT